>PVHP010051658.1:0-11533 GCA_004024765.1 Zapus hudsonius | reverse complement strand
ACCACCACCACCACCACCACCACCACCCCCAGCCATATCCCCAGCCGCCTCCTTTTTTGGAGACAGGCTCTCATGTGGCATAGGGGCCTTGAATTCCTATGGAGCTAAAGAGTGCCTTACACTTTTGATCCTCCAACTTCCACCTCCCAAGTATTGACATTACAACTGACCACAATTCTCAGCATGTCTCTGTTCAAAATTTAAATGGGAATACTTAAAACATTACAACCTGAAGCATCTGATGATAGCAAAGAATCAAAATAACCATGTTTTCTAAAACACCTTTCTGAGTAGGTAACAAATCTCAAAACTGGATTGTATTTGCACCCAAGACTGGCTGAACTACAGCCATTGAACATCACAGAATTGAGCTCTCATGCCTGTGAATAAGGGAGCACCTTTAAAAAAGGAACATTATTAATAAGAGAAAAATAAATACTACGGTATGGGGAGATAGCCCAGTCAGTAAAATGCCTTCAGCCCAAGAAACAAAAGCCTGAGGTTCAATCTCTATTAACCACATAAATGCCAGGGATGGTGTCACACAATTGTAATCCTAGGACTAGGGAGGTAAAGGCAGATAGATATCTGAGGCTCGCTGGCCAGTCTAGCCAAATCTGTGAGCTCCAGGACAGTGAGAGACAGAGTGTATCAAAAAGGTTGTCAGAGATATCCACATGCACAAGTGCCTACACATACATGCTCCCACACCACACACAAAATAACGACAAGTCCTGCCTTTATAGTTAATGGTTGTTATTCTCATTATTGTTAAAGTACTTAAATGAGTTACAGTGCATTTACACATACAAATTAAATGTCGATTTAGTTAAAAATACTATAAAGGGCATTATAGCAAAATCTAAATAGCAAAAAAAATATAAGGACTGCCAAACACTGGGGCATTTGTCTACTTTAACAGAAACTATCTTAAAAAAAAGAAAAACAAACACCATTATAGAGTCCATGAGATAAAAATGAAAATGGGACTGGGGAGATGGCATGGTGGTTAGAGGCACTTGTTGCAAAGCCTATAGGTCCAGGGTTCAATTCTCCAGTACCCATGTAAAGGCAGATCCTCAAAATCATGCATGTAACTAGTTTATTTGCAGCTGCAAGAGGCCCTGGAGTGCCCATACTCTTTCTCTTTCTCTCTCTCTCTCCCCAAATAATAAAAATATGTCTTTACATCACCCCCTTCAGTAACAACATACAAAGGGGGTGGAACTGGGTTGACTCCTAGGCTATCCATAACCTCCTACCCCATGGACTGATCAAGTTTGCCCTAGAGGAGGATACCCAGCTGGTTGGCGACAGGGAAGAGGGAAATTGGGGACACCAACACATTATTTGCTCATTAAGTGTATCTAAAAATGGATAATAAAGGAAAAAAAATTTTAATGTCTTTAAATAAGTAAATACAGGAAAATAATATAAGCAATAAAACGGTTAGGAAATTAAATTACCTTCTCTAGGAAAAGATGTTTATAGGTTTCCATTCCCATTGCATGTTGATCTTTACTTCGAACTTGATTTAAAAACCAATGGAGAGCATCATCGTAGCACTCAGAATCTTCTACTAAACAATGCCATAAAATATCCACTTGTTCTAAACTCAATCCTGGATGAAAACGACAAATTCATATTTTATCAATTTGAGGTGAAGGGAGACATCCAACTTGCAATTCTCCTGTCTCCAATTCCCAAATGATGACATTACAGGTGAATGACACAACGCTAATCATGCTAAAACATTAACAGGTCTTCTTTTAAACAGATGTATATGGAGTTTATTTGCACAAATTATGTAAATATATATGTAGCATGAATAGCTCAGTAACAATTCCTTATGCCTTCTGTTTGGAAAATTTTGAATCATGGTACACAGTATCTTTACACAAATTGAACATACTAGACTAATAACACAAAAATATAAAAGAAATAGCTCACATTTTGTGAAAAGGATTTTGTAAGAAACATCACAACTTATGCTTTTAAAAGGTAAACTATAACCTATGCATCATCATCTAAAAGCAACTTTAAAAGTATTCTAGGGCTGGAGAGATGGCTCAGCGGTTAAGGCACTTGCCTCCAGTGCCTAAGGCCCTGGGTTCAATTCCCCAGGACCCACATAAGCCAGACCTGCAAGGTGGTGGCCCTGGTGCGCTCTCTCTCTCTCTCTCTCTCTCTCTCTCTCTCTCCTAGAAAATAAATAAAATATTTTTTAAAAAAGTATTCTAGGGCTGGGATATCTATATAGCTTATTGGTAAAATTCTTGCAGAGCATGAGTTCAATCCCCAGCACCACCAAAAAACAAAAACAAGGTATTCTAGATATATGTGAGGAAGAGCAGTATATGTTATGCTGATATACTATGACTACATCATTTCATGATAATCAAAGGGAATCAAGGGAAGTAACTGCAAAACTTTGAGGAGTCAAGTATAAGGCTAATGATCAAAAGTAGGAATCTTGTTCAAAAAATACTCTATGTATATGGGAAATTTACTATGAAAAGGAGATCCTTGGAGAGAATAAAGCAATGGTGCAGGGAACTGATTGCCCAAGACAGGTATATAACAGCAACATGTCAGAGGATAGAATTTGACCAAAAATGAAAGCATTCTCCAGCATAACAGAAAACGGTGTGGATAAAACAGAAAAGACTGCAGGTGGTCACAGGTAGAAATATGATTAAATGAAACAATCCAAAAGTCTTTTTTTTTTTTTGCATGTGAATTTGCGTATGACGTGTGGTGTGTGTGCCAGTGCGTGCATGGAGGCCAGAGATTGATGTTGGGTGTTTTCCTTAATTGTTCTCTCCCTTGTTTTTGAGGCAGTGTCTTGCAATGAACCCAGAACTCACAGATTCCACAAGATGAGGCAGGCTGCAAGCCCTAGGGAGTCCCAGTCTCTGCCTCTCCAGTGCTGGCACTAGACTGGAACTACATGGCAAGCATTTTAATGACTGAGCTATCTCCCTAGCCCCACCAAAGAGTTTCTTAACATGAGAAGTTCCCAAGAATCTGAAAGTACATTAAGGTATGGTATAAGCACCAAAAGTTCCCTCTTAATTAAAAATGCACATGCAAATCTAGACTGCTAAAAACCACTCATGTAAGCAGCCATATTAAGTGTTGTGGTCTGCATCTGTAATCTCAGAACACATGAGCCACATAGGGAGCTGAGGCTAACATGGAGCACACAGTGATACAACAACTAAAACTTTTACAACAAAGAAGTATCCTATCAGTTTCTCAAATAAAAAGACAATGCATAGATGATTTGTCCTAATAAGAGCACGTACTCCTAAAAGCCAACAACAAAACTTGAAGTAACATTTAGTGCATATAATAACGCACATACATTAGGTAAACAGAACAAGGTAGATAAAGAAAGCTAGAATCCTCAAAATAAAAGGCATCCTGGTTAATTATAGTGAATTACAGAATAAAACTGAACCACAAACCCATATTCAATAGGTGATATTTAATCCTTGGTTGTTATTTTGAATTTCTTCAAACACTATAGTTATTGGTATATTGAAAAACTCATTTAATGCATTCAATATAATTACATGCAGATGGAGAAAACACATAGATCAAAGATATTGTACCAATAAGAGAACTAACCCAATCACTTGAGTGAAGTGATATTTGGTTTGATTTTATCTAATAGTAGCTGTAAATTTTTGTACAAAATCTACACTGCAAAATAAATAGAAAACTTAGCAGTTATCTGAAATTATACTGAATATCTGTTTTGGTTTGACATGCCTATAAAATGAATATTTTACATTATTTTTTTATTAGTCAAAATGAGGTATAATAAATGACCTTATGAAACAATACAGAAATACACTATCAAAAACAGATGCCTCGCCAGCTGAGGGTAGCAACACCTTTAATCCCAGCACTTGGGAGACAGAGGTAGGACAATCACCATGAGTTCAAGGCCATCCTGAGACTACATAGTGAATTCCAGGTGAGCCTGGATTAGAGTAAGATCCTACCTCAAAAAAAAAAAAAAAAAAAAAAAAAAAGATGCCTTACCACTGAAATCTGTATCACAGTATTAGTGGCATTTATTATGAACAGTCACAAAGTAAAAAATAATAATAATGATAACAAAGCAGTAAGAGAAATACACGGTACATTTCAAGTGCAGATAAGGAACGAAAGAGTGAGTGATTCTTCTCAAACTGGCAAACACACAGCAAAAAGAAAGACAGTGTCCTTCTTTCTCACCAATGAGGCTTTTCTGGCATGGACAAACAGTAGAAATGTTGACATAAAATGCTGAGAATAATCATTGCAGAAATCAAAAGGATTAAGTAACTAGCTTATTCCAAGGACCAAAAGAAATTTTAAATTTTATGGACTAAAAATCTTACTGAAATGATCAGGTGATCCCAGAGTTGAAAAGACACAAGTCAGGAACTGAAGTCGAACTTGAACTTCGGCACTATGGCTATACCTACAAAAAGTCATTCAAATAATTAATGAAAGACACTATTTCACAAATTCAAGGTGATCTTTCTGCCTCAGCCTCCTCAGTACTGGGATTACAAGGCTATGCACCCACACCTGGCATATTTAGATATTATGATTAATATTCTTAATCATAACTTACATTGAAAGAGCAAAAATTCATTTCAACTTGTAATTGCTATTATTTTAATTATATAGCTTTGGTACAAAATATTCATAAAACTAAGTGTTATGTTTAAAAGTTATACTATTTAATTATAAAAATCTTTAGACTATAACAAAACTTATTTTGAAATTAGTTAAATGGTTGTAAGAAGTTATGGGAAGCTGGCTCAGTGGGTAAAGTGCTTGCTTGATGCACAAAGTATGAGGACCTAAATGCAGATCTCTGGTACATACAAAAGATGATGGAAATGAGGTGTGTACCTTCAATCCCAGTTCTGGGGAGAAGAAAGGAGAATCCCTTGGGCTTGCTGGCTACCTCAGACAAATAGTGAACTCTAAACTCGACAATGGACCTTGTCTTACAGAGCCAGACAGAAACTGAGGAATAATCAGATGACAACCTGTTGCCACTGCATGCATATGCACACACAATTGCACACACATGTATGCCCCTACACACACACACACACACACACACACACACACACACACACACGCGCGCGCACACACACACAAAATAAAAGTACAGAAAAAGTCAAAAGTAGAAATGTCATTTTGAAATTGATATATATATGATATATATATATATATAAAACAAGAAATAAGTTAACCAATAAAAGATTACATTGCTAAAATACACATTTCATATTACAATTCCTCAGGGATAATGTTGTGTACCATAAATAAACATGTCATGTCTCTAAATCTAGTTCATAAAGAATATAGTTGAGGCAGGCGAGAGTCAGGGTTTGGGAGGAAGGGTTTGGATCCAGCTCGGTGCTCCTGGAAAGGCCTTAGCAAACAGCTGAATGTGTGGAATCCCAAGGCCAGGAAGCCAGGGTCAAACCCATATCCACCCCCAGCAAATGCCCTGGAAAATCCCAATCCTGCCTATCCACCACCTATCAATCCTGCCATTCTTTCTGGCCCTTGTCCCACTTCCCCAGGATCTCACCATGAGAATTCAACTTTCCTTCCAGGCAGGCCCCCTTGTCTCAAGCCACAGTCAGGGTGTCTAGAATATCAGCCCTCAGGTCCCTACCCTCCCCCTTTATCCACGACCTGCTCCTGACATGTACCCTGCAAATCCTCTGGCATGGTAGCCCTAGGAATGGTGATGGATAAGATGCAGGAAAAAATAAAGAAAGCTCATAGAGACGCACAAACACAAGTATGGCAAGCATTCCTCCTCTTAGTCCTCTTCCAGCAGTGACTCTGACTGAATGTAGGGCCTGGACCCTCCTTCCCTCAAGTCTCATCAGTTCTGCTCTCCCGTCAAGCTTCAGCTGCCATGTTGTACTTGGGGGGAATTAGCCCTCTGCTCCCCGCCCCCCCCCACACCTGCTCCTTCCCCTGCTGCTCAGTCCTGACTGGCTAGGGAGAATGGGAAGAGCATTGCCATGCGCTAGCAAACGCTCCCTGCTCCCTGCCTGTTAGCTCTTACAGATGAAGTTTAGCAGGGAGGTGTCTTTTGAAGACGGTGAGATCTGTGCGCTAAATGATGAAGACAAGTTTGAGATTTGCAAAATGTGACATTTTTCCACTTTCTTTTATAATACTTGTGGTTGGGAAGATTTATGGAAATTTTTTTATGAAAATCCTATAGTCTTTATTTTTATTTTTTATAACAGTAGGGATTTAGTGGCAGGCCTTTTATTGGTTGCATTAACTGCAAGGCTACTGGGAAATGGAGGCCACTTGGTTGATTTGCTCTTTTGGAGCCTAATCTAGTGCTTAGCTTAGTTCAATGTCCTGGGGCAGGTACTACTTACTCTCCAGTTCTCACACCAAATAAAGCCATATTTCCTGGTTTAAATATATTTGATAGAAAATTGGCATCATGAATGCTATTTTAAATCTAAATAATCAAACAAACTTACATGCTGAATATAAAAGTTTTCAACAAAGTTTTATCAAAACATGAGATCAGAGCCAGGCATGGTGGTGCACGACTTTAATCCCAGCACTCAGGAGGCAGAGGTAGAAGGATCGCCATGAGTTCAAGGCCACCCTGAGACTACATAGTGAATTCCAGGTCAGCCTGGACTAGAGCGAGACCCTACCTCGAAAAACAGAGAAAAAAAAAACAAACATGAGATCATACAGTTTTCTGGAAATTAAGTTTGTGGGAATTTACAAAAGGTGAATATTCTAAGAGGCAAGTGTGTAAAGTCTGTTGGCAAAGGAGGACAAGGTACAGGTAGATTGTGGTCAGTCTGAATACCAGAAAGAGTTTAGTGCTGTTTTACATGGAAAAAGAAGCCACTGAAGGACACTGAGGAAATTTGTGTCACATACAGTAACAGTCAGGTTTGTATTTGAAGATTTCTTGCCTGGCTGGAGAGATTTCATTACCAGTTAAGGGCTTGCCAAGCCAAGCCTGATGGAGTTTGAATCCCCAGTACACAGGTAAAGCCAGTTCATTTGCTGTAGACAGAGGCACATTCTCATATATTCTCAATCTCTCTCTTCTTGCAAATAAATACATTTTTTGTGCAAAAAAAAAAAAAAGCTTTCAGCAGAAAAATCTTATAAGATCGACAATGTTGTGCCCAGACACCATACATAGATTGTTACTTAAAAAATTTCAATGCTAGGAGTGGTATGTATACCTTACAGCAAATTGCTGGCCAAGGAGGCCCCTGATGCCCCAAAACGTTACAGGTTCTTGCCAAGGCTCTTGGTTGTCCATCAGAACTAGATGGTAAGACCCTGTTGCTAAAGATTTCACATGATTGGGCTGCAGGTCACTGAGAAATCAAGCTGAGCTAGAAGCCTCCTCCCTATTTAGCTAGATGTTAGGACCACTGGAGTGACTCAAAATCGGCTAACGTGCTAAGAAGTGACAGTGTTTAGCAGTGAGGCATCTCTATCAGACCTCCCAAAGGCATAGGATCCATTGTACAAGAGGTGGCAGAAAGAAGGTAAGAGCCAAAGGAAGAGGAGGCCTGCTTACAATACTGTCTTCTAGAAACAAAGTGTCCTTAATATTCACAACCTCACAATGGCTAAGACCTGCCTTACAGAAGGGGAAAAATAATGGCAACAAAATAGAAGGGATACTAATTGGGAAGAAGGGATTCAGTAGAGGTCTAAATTGTGAGGGGAGTGTGAGGAGATTATGATCATGTTATAGAGTGTATTTATAAAAATTGTCACTAAACAGAAAATGAAAGGTTTTTAAAAACTGAGCTCACTGGAAAGGGAGTTATTGGTTTTTAGCAGCATATTAATGTTAGTATTAATGTAGTAAGGCCTTATGTGAAAATGAAAACAACTGATGGCCGGGCATGGTGGCGCATGCCTTTAATCCCAGCACTCCTGAGGCAGAGGTAGGAGGATCACCATGAGTTCAAGGCCACCCTGAGACTACATAGTGAATTCCAGGTCAGCCTGGGGTAGAGTGAGACCCTACCTCAAAAAACCGAAAAACCAAACCAAACAAAAAAAACAACCGATGCTATCAGCTAAAATTCAAAAACTTTTTTTTTTTTGGGGGGGGGGAGAAGGGTCTCACTCTAGCTCATGCTGACCTGGAATTCACTAGGTGAATTCTCAGGGTGTCCTCGAACTCATGTTGAGTCTCCTACCTTTGCCTCCTGAGTGCTAGGACTAAAGGCATGTGCCACAACACCAGGCAAAGAACTTTATTTTTTAAAAAATATTTATTGACTCGGGAGGCAGAGGTAGGAGGATCGCTGTGAGTTCAAAGCCACCCTGAGACTACATAGTGAATTCCAGGTCAGCCTGGACTAGAGTGAGACCCTACCTCGAAAAACCAAAAAAAAAAAAAAAAAAAAAAAAAAAAATTTATTGACAGCCGGGCGTGGTGGAACACGCCTTTAATCCCAGCACGCGGGAGGCAGAGTAGGAGAATTGCTGTGAGTTCTAGGCCAGCCTGAGATTCCAGTGAATTCCAGGTCAGCCTGAGCTACAGCGAGACCCTACCTCGAAAAAAAAAATTATTCACTATTTATTTGAGACAGAGGAGGAATACGGGCATACCAGGGCCTCCTGCCCTCCGGCCACTGTAAATGAATTCCAGACCCACATGCCACTTGGTGCATCCGGCTTCACATGGGACCTGGGAATCAAACCCAGATTGACAGGCTTTGTAAGCAAGCACCTTTTAGCCTCTAATACATCTCTCCAGCCCATGTTTACTTTTCTATTACCAGGTAAATTATATTCTGTCTCCTTTATAAAATGCTGAAGATGTGTATTATATGTGGTTCTCATTCTGCTCCTTGTTGGCTGTATAATTTTTATGGAGAATGATGTATGGTGTGCTCAGCATTAGAAAGCCAATATCAAAATCTGCTTTCAGAGAAATAAAGGAAAACACACAATTTTAAAAAATATTTATTTGAACAGAGAGACAGAGAAAGAGGCAGAGGCCAGGGCGGAGGTAGGGGAGGAGCATGAGCTTGCCAGGACCTCTAGCCCTGCAAACAAACTCCAGACACAAGAGCCTTTGTTCACCGATTCCAGAAATAGAGGGAGACCCTACTGTGAAAAAGGAAAAACCAAAAATATGCAAACAACGACCAAAAAACGAATATAAAAGAATGAGCTTAGAGGGCAAATCATTAACTTGGAAAGAAATGGCTGGAGCCTGGCGTGGTGGCCTTTAATCCCAGCACTCCTTTAATCCCAGCACTCAGGAGGCAGAGGTAGGAGGATCACCATTAGTTCAAGGCCACCCTGAGACTACATAGTGAATTCCAGGTCAGCCTGGGCTAGAGGGAGACCCTACCTCGAAAAAACGAAAAAAAAAAAAAAAAAAAGAGCCTTTGTGCATCTGGCTTTACCTGTGCACTGGGCACTGGCACATTGATCCTGGGTAGTTAGGCCTTACAAGCAAGCACCTTAACCAGATCCAACAATTTGATTCTTTCTATAATTCATTGGCAGCTGGAAGTGGTGGAGTACATCTTTAATCCCAGTACTTGGGGAAGCAGAGGTAGGAGGCCAGCTTGCGACTACATAGTGAATTCCAAGTCAGCCTGGGCTAGAGCAAGACCTCCACCTCAAATAAATAAATAAGCAAACAAATAAATAATAAATCACTAGTAACTGATACTGAACCTGTTTTAATCAGTTCATCCACAGAAACTTGAAATTTATTTTATTTATTTGAGAGAGACACATAGATAATGGTGATTATAGGCATGCAGGGGCCTCCAGCCACTGAAAACGAACTCCAAATACATATGCCACCTTGTGAGTCTGGCTTTACGTGGGTACTGGGGAATCAAACTCAGGTACTTCTGCTTTGCAGGCAAACACCTTAACCACTGAGTCATCTCTCCAGCCCTAATTCTTTTTTTAATTGTAAGCAGAGAGGGATAGAAAGAAGAGTGACAGAGACAGTGGGCACACCAGGGCCTCCAGCTGCTGCAGACAAACTCCAGATGCACTTGCCACTTTGTGCATCTGGTTTTCTGTGGGTACTGGGGAAGTGGACTGGGCAAATGCCATAACTGTCGAGCCATCTCTCTAGCCCAGAAACCTTAATCTTTAACATGCATGCCTTTCTAGGCCTTTATACATACATCTTTATATATGTTTGTGCACATGCATTGAAAATGTATGGGCACACCAGGGATTCTTGGTGCTGCAAACAAATGTCTGTCTGACTTAATGTAGCTAGCTGGAGGAACTGAGCATGAGACAGCACGAAGAGCCTTTGAACCACTAGGCAATCTCTACGGCTCCCAACAATGCCTCTTACAAGATTTCAAAACAAATCCCCTAATTCACTATTTCTACCAATTTGTATCCCAAACCACATACATATTATCAAGATCCAAGGAACATTTTCATGCATATTATTAAGAAGAAAACTCTTAGCCAGGCATGGTGGTGCACACCTTTAATTCAGCACTTCAGAGGCAGAAGTAGGAGAATCGCTGAAAGTTTGAGTCCACCCTGAGACAACATAGTAAATTCTAAGTCAGCCTGGGCTAGAGTGAGACCCTACCTCGAAAAACTGAAAGGGGAAAAAAAGAAAAGGATAAGTATTCCTTATTCCTTAAATTCTAATATGAGTATGAAATTATAATAACAAAGTGTGTTTTTAAATTTTTTTTTTATTTTTGGTTTTTCTAGGTAGGGTCTCGCTTTAGCCTAGGCTGACCTGGAATTCACTATGTAGTCTCAGGCTGGCCGTGAACTCAAGATGATCCTCCTACCTCTGCCTCCCAAATGCTGGGATTAAAGGCGTGCCCCACCCACGCCCGGCATAACAAAGTGTTTTAAATTAACAATATTAAATATATTTTGGCAAGTATATATTCACAAATTTTAGACCAAAGGTCCTAATAACAGAACAAAACTACAGATGAGTTCCAAAAAGTGTTTCATTTTCACTCCTGAAAAACAGTATCTTTGAATAAATTTCAATAGTGAATATTAACCAAGCCCCAAATTAAAGCAGCTAATTTAACTAATGAGTAGTAATATCGTTTTCTTTTTGTTTCTCCTTCAGGTGATAGGGTGTCACACAACCCAGGGATCTTCACTCTACCCTGAGCTCAATCTCCAATCCCTGTCAAAAGCTGTTCATTTTTCTTTCTCTTACAATTTCATACAAACAATACTTTCTGTTAATTTATTTAAAATATGAAAGAAAAGTAAAAATGGCAGGAAATTATCTTTCAACAGAAAGGCCATCTTCTTTCAGCTAGGTGGAAGGTACTTACAGGGCCTGTTTCTGCCGTCCTTCTCTGACACCTTGAATATAGTATACTAGATTATCAAAGAAGAGCTTCATCATGTTCAGTTCTTTTTCAGCCCACCTGGTGAAATTAAAGAACATTTTAAAAGAGAAATAAAGGCATGTGCCACCACAACCAGCTTCCACCTGTTTTGTAGA
>PVHP010051657.1:0-11360 GCA_004024765.1 Zapus hudsonius | reverse complement strand
TTGTGTGTGTATTTGATCTTTTCAAATCATTTGTAAAATCCAAAAGCAAAAGTCATTCTTTAAGTTAGGATATATTGATATTGTTTTTCCTAGTCTTACTTACCTTGTGCTATGGCTTTGCTGGTTTGCTGTGATCTAACAAGCTTACCAGCCCATCATTTAGATTTCCTGTGGCTCATTAAACTCATTTCTCTCCTAGTTAATTTGCTGAATATGTTCCCTCTTCCTGAAATAGTTTCAAAAACCCTGCCCACTTTCAATTTCTCTGTTGTATAATTAAGGTCTGCTACTTTTCATGTTTCTGATTGTGTTAATTGGATTTCTGCTACTATAGCAAACCATCTATGGTAGTCTAAAGGAAGGAAATGAAAGAAGTTTGTTAATTTTACATTTCTGTTGCTCAAAGGTACAGAACAAGCATCAACATCACCCTAGAGAAAGCCTCATAATTAATGTCTTCACAGAGATAGGAACATGTAAGAGTGGTAGGTCATGTAACCAAATGGGAAGGAAGCAAGAGAAAGAGTCAGAGGTCAAGTTTCTTGTAGAACATCTTGCTCTCTCAAGAACACATTGGTGCCACATTCAACAACAAAAATTGGTCATAATTGATTTAAAGAAGGTTTTATAAATATCTCTTAAGACCATAAATTCCCAATAGACACTATTATGACACTAAATACCTCAACACTTGGATATCTTTTAGTTTTATTTTTGTTTTAATATTTACTAAGAGGTTCTTAGAGCCATTGATATTTAACCTAATAAAACCCATCTTTTATTATAATATGATCAATTATTTTGCCACCCTGGTTGGATAAAAACTGATAAAAAATATGCAAGTTACTATAATCTCTATGACATGAAACAGTCTGAGGCCATGAGTAGGCTGACCACACCTCCTACTGGGAGAGAAAAGGAAACCAAGAAAGGAGCACATGTGCAATGGAGGAGCCTGAGCCTGGGGGAGACAATCAACAGCTATTAAATTCGGCCAAATATTCCACTCAGTGAGGGGGAACCCTTGATTGGAACCGGGGAATCAGGGCAAAATGCAACAGATCCCATACGCTTGGGCTCCCAAGAAAAGATGCACTATGTGGGTGACTGCCGGGGAGGCTTTTGAAAATAGAAACTAGGTAATCCAGATTGTTGTATATTTGTTAACTGATACTGACCTCATTCTCCGATGGAGATTGTGTTTGTATTTTTCAGGATACAGCGAGGGAGCTGTGGCCCATATAACCCTACCAACCTACTGCAGGCAGAAAGCTGAGATCCTGGCATGAGATGAGCCACCACAGTCATAAGGGGGAGGATTCATATGGAACCTCACAGAGAATGATTGAATGTACAAGGGACACACAGCCATAGCCATTCAATCAACAAAAGATAAGCCAGTGTGACAGAAACCAACAAATCTCGACACAAAAACCCCTAAGCTCACAACACTAAAGCAGCCTCAATACTCACCCACCACGACTCAGGGAACTGAGTGGAAGAGGGGGTGGAAAGGTTGTGAGAGCCGTGGTCGGGGAGAATAGCAGAGACTTGGGAACCCTCAGTAACAACACACTTGGGTCATGAGAACCCAGCTGAAGATTGAGCTATCCATGGTCCCCTACCACAAAGACTGATCCAGAAGGCCCACGGAGGAGGATATCCAGCTGACTGGGGATGGGGAGGGGGGGGGCAACAGGGGAATTGGGGATAACAACTCATGGTTGGCCCACTAAACAATGTAACTCATTATGAATAATAAAAAAGAAAAATGAAAAAAATATATAATCTCTAATTATCCTGATATATGTAACTGTTGATATCACATTTTAAATGTGCCAATAATTTTTAATAAGTACATATAAAATTTTATTATAACTTTATTCATTCTTTTAAAATATTTTATTTATGAAGAGAAAAAGAAATAGAGATGGGGAGTATGAGAGAGAGGGGGGTTCATGGGGCCTATTTCAGATACAAAGTTCAGATGAATGTGTCACTATGTCTTCACATAGGTACTTACTGTGAATTGAACCCAAACTGATACATTTTGCAAGCAAATGCATTTAACTGCTGAGCCATATTTTCAGATCCCTTTACTCATTCTTATGCCAAATGCCACTCGAAAATTCTAATTAATGCAAGATTTCCTTTCTTGTGAATTTTTGTGGGACACTACATAATTACTTAAATTTTCTTTCTTAGGAACTCTAAATGAACACATGACAAATTATCTGTGATACCTTACTTTTATTGAAAACTCTAACTTATCTGGTAGCCTTATTAATTATATAACAAAGTATTTTCCTAAAAATGTTGGTTGTAAGATTTATGATGATTAGAGAATCACAGGTATGAAAATTTTCCTAGATAAAATGAACCACTGTATCATCATTAAGCCATAAACTAATATGTTCTCAGGGAAATTCAGGCCATCAGTGAAATCTCTTTGGGAAGAGATCAGCATGTAGAGCAAGCAAGGAGGTTCTCATACACTCCCTTCTAGTGCAGAAACCAACTTGATAAAATCTCTAATTGTCAAAAGAAGGTGTTTTCCCTAGTTTGAGCCTGAATATTTCCACTTAAAGCTGCCAGAGATTAATTCTAAATTAGCTTCTTGAGTAGAATTATGTTGACTACCCAATCTTTTATCATCCCTCAAATGTTTAAAAACTCATTCTGTCTTTTGGGGGCAACTTTCTTTTTCCTATGCCAATCATAATTTTCATGCTATTTGTAACAAAAACATTCTTTTCCATTTCATTACATTGCACTTGAGAATTTCATGTATTTTAAATTCACTTTTTTGCATTGTATCATTTCATTCTTTTTTAGAAGTCATATTAGTTATCTCTGACAGCTTTGTATATTTTAAAAATAATCTTGATAAATTCTCACCATTGAAGCAAACTTTAACTTTAACAACTAAGACAAAGAGAATAGTTCTTTGCAAAGGTAATGGATATCTTGTCCATTTTCAGAGGCTTGTCACATTATAGTATCTGAAAATTTTCCTCTAAGAAATTTAAGCATGCTGGATTACCTTTGTCAAATACAATTTGCAGAGCTGAGCTTTTGAGAAAACTGTAAAAATAGTTGAGGACTAAAATGCAGAAACGACTAAAAAAAAGAACAGAATCAAGAAGCTAACATCTCATTTGCTGCTTTGAGTTTTGGCATATATTTAAGAAGCAATATGTTTGTGTTTTAGAGGGAGCACACCAATGCAAGTCAGTCAATCATTCAAGGGTCTGGGAGTTGGTACCTAACAAAAAGGAACTTAGAATAGTTTAAAAAATAAATTTAATGCACTAGTGTCAAATAAAAATATGCACTAGAAAGAATGTATGTAGAGGCAAAAGATGAAGACAAGCATGGCTGTATGTTACACTCCACAAAAAAGTAGAGCAAGTATCTAAAAATCACTCACCAGCAGTTTCCTTCTGTGCTTGCTTAGGTTTGAGTGAACATTATTTGCAGGAGATTGTAAATCTAGGAAGGAAAAAAAATCACTATTACAATGTTCTAGAGTATTAGCAATAGCTGTGTGCCTGATTGAAAAACAAGCCAATGGAAAATGTCTTTCCAGAGGAAATCAAGGTGTGAAAAAAATGCTATTACTGACAACTTTGCACTAAAGAGCAGCTTATGTTCCAAGAATATAAAGTTATACAATGAGAAAAGTATATTAAAGGCAGAAAGCAAAAACACGCTGGGCCCATAAGAAAACAAACAAACAAACAAATATACAAATTATAGTAACCTGGTTGATACCTTTACTTATCTCAAACAAAGAACAAATAAATATGATATGAATAATGTAATTATAAAAATTAATAGATTTGAAAGGTATTTTTGAAGATTCTAAATTTAACATCATTATTCTGATGTGTTCTAAATAAAGGCAAAGAGAAGTTTAATAAAAACAAAGCAAATTTAAAGAGAAAAAAAAAACTATATAAAGAAATGAAAAGGTTTACTGGCAAATACTCTGCAACAATAAAAGCAGCAAACAAAACATTTTAATAATTTATTCATGATGCTGCAAGAAGTATTATAAAACTAGAATTTAAGAATCAGCTACACTATAATTTATAGTGAAAGGAAATAAAGGTATTTCAAAAATATTTTCATACTACTATTTATTTCTACTACTGAATTCTATAACCAGTAAATTTTTGAACTTAAATTAGATGAATAAAATTATACCCCACAGGGAAATATTTCTTCCTAGAAAGGATGGAAGTGCAATGAAAATTAATAAAGGCATTAGGAAAAATCAAAATTGTTGTCATATAGCATAATAATCATAAGTTAATCAAGAGAAAAGAAAATGGATTTAAAGTAGTAGGTAATAGTTACAGTTACATTGTAATTACATGAAGAATAGGCAGAAGTGAGCTAAGGAAATTTATTCATCTTTATTTTATTTTATGTAGTAATGATAAAGGTTGATGAGCTGATTTGTGAAGTTAACTATAAATATTTCAGGAATGGGGATCACCAATATGTCAATGAAAAAAGGAAATCCGACCTCCAACCACCAATGCTTTCACATTGCAATAGGGAATGTAAAAGCAAAAATAAAACGAATTCAATTGATAAGACAGTAACAAGCCAATGTCTGCAGTTTTGTAGGTAAATGAAAGAAAACATGAGTGTAGAATTACTGGGATATAATGGACTGCTTTTTCCACACTGAGTATAGAACATCTTACAACGCAACTTCATGTACATTTTCCCCATTTACCTGTTGAGAAAATTTGAAGATCATTTTTGTTTGTTTTGTACATGTGTCATTGACTCAGTCTTTTTTCTTCTATTGATAATTTTTTGTACAATTAATTTCTACAATTAGTGAGGCTTCAGAAAAAAAAATTGAGATCCATGTCTTCCACTAAGTTAAGCGTTTTGACCATTTCAACTCATTCCCTTTCCAACATTAGTATGAGGCAGGCTGCCAGAGTTCAGGCTGACATCTCTGCATTGTGCTTTTGCTTTCTTCCTTAGAAAGGGTGTAAATTTCAACACTCTCTGCTGCTGTTTCTGACACCTGTTTCTTACAGTTATTACTGTGTACTTGTTAAGTGGTCACAAAATTAGCTTCATATTCTATTCCAGAATTCTGCACATTAATCAGCAACAGGTTGAGTATCTTACAGTATTTTCTGGATCGTCTGCATTCCTCTCATTTGATTAGGAAAACAGTGGTCCTTTTCTGTTTACTGAAAATCAAAACATCTTTCAATTTTATATTTAATGGTCACTTTCTGACACGGTAGGAAAGGTAAAAATTGCTTATAGTCAGTTGGAATTTGTATGTGTGTGTTTGTGTGTGTTTCTTCTTAATTTATAGTTTGCAACAGATTTTTCTTTGAAGTTCAGAAGAAAGCAAAACAAAAATGTCACTTTTTTTTATATTTTCAATTATCAACCTTTTACCTTTGGACCAAAATATTGGCAATATTCCTTTCTATCGTCATTTTCTGTGACTATAGTTTAGAATAATTTTTTTATTCCAAAGACAGGAAAAAAAGGGGCCCTTCACGGGGCTGGAGAGATGACTCAGAGGTTAAGGCACTTGCCTCCAGTGCCTAAGGCCCCAGGTTCAATTCCCCAGTACCCACATAAGCCAGACCCACAAGGTGGTGGTCCTGGTGCTCCCTCTCTCTCTCTCTCTCTCTATCTCTCTCTGTATCTCTCTGCTTGAAAATTGAATAAATAAAATATTTAAAAAATAAAAATAAAAAAAAATTTAAAGCCCTTCACAATTATGGGTTCGATTCAGAAATTTGTAATACAATAGTTTAATTTTCCTCTTTATTCCATTTACCATTTTAGAAACTTCAATTCATAATTTAGTTTTTTTCCTTGCTTCTGGACATAATGTTGCTTTTTCTATGTTTTGAAAAAATGAATTTATTATCAGGATTTTTTGATTTTATTAATAAAACATTAAAAATATTTCTGTATGTTATAGTTATAACAATAATAATAATTTTGTATATTATATATGAAACATCAATATTTAACTTTCAAAATATTCAAACATTTGAACAAATATCCAAGGTGATGGTACAGCTTTCTGGGTTGGCAATGTTGACAATGAATTTCTGATTTCATCTCCCAATCTATCACAAGGTTGGCTCTCTTGAAACCTACTGAAATATTCATGAATCCATGAATTTTGTCAGTTATAAAATGAAAACAGTAGTTTTTTTCAAAAATTATGGTACAAATAGGCTTAATGCATTTTGAAATTCAGATAAATCATGAATATAAAATACTTAAAACTGATTGTGCTCCTACTATTTTTCTAACCTCTACAAGAATATTAATAAGTGATAACCTATCAGGTTAATAGTGTTGAAAATTGCATTACTCTTTTTTCTTTCCATGGTAACTATAACTCATTGCTTGTACATTATTGCTGAAAAAATATGGCCTCCTTTATAATTAATGGTTCAATTGTATTGTCAACTGGTTAGGTTAGGAAGCATGTTGGATATTAAGGAGGCACACTTTAGGGTGTGTCTATGAAGATGTTTCCATAACTCTAACAGAGAAGGCAAGGTACATCCTAAAAGTGGTTGGCACCATCAGATATGCTGGAGTCTTGAACTGAAAGAAAAGAGAAATGATTGAAGAAGCCAGTGGTCATGTATGTCTTCCTTTCTCTGCTCTCTGGTCAGCACCTTAGACTGAGTGAGCTACCCCTGTGGCCAGGACAGACCATATTCTTCTCAATGACTTCAGAGTTTGGTATACCCAAGTTGCTTTCTCTTCAGTATAATTTGTAACAATGAGAAAAGTAACTAACACACCTCTCATCCTATTTCCTGTTCCTGATGTCTGAGTGTGCAGTGCAGCTGGACTCTTAGCTGTCACTCGGGGACTTTGGTTGATCTTCTTTGACCTTGTGGCTGAATTACTGAGATTGATTCCTTCAGACTCCAAGCATTAGGGAAGCATGCTGACAATTTAGAATAAATCCCCTCCTGCTTATAGTCATTGGCTACAGGGTGTTGTATAACTTCACAGAGTCTGTGAAATGAGTGGAAATTCCCAAAAGATTGGCTGGTATCTTTGTTTCTGTAAGAAGAGAGATAATTTAGCCACTGGATATTTGATCTGAGCTGAGGCACCGATTTCTCATATAATTTGTCAAAATTAGTGGGTTTGTAGTGTGTGTGTGTGTGTGTGTGTGTGTGTGTGTGTGTGTGTGTGTGTTTTCTACCCTGCTCACTATTGCCAAACTATGCTTAAGTTTTCTGAGCATACCTGAAAGTTTAAGTCAACAGAAGGGCAGTGGGAGAGGATATTCCAGTCATTGGCTATAAACAAGGCAAACAAGGCACTTTCCAGGATGCAGTTTGTGATAAAGAAGTACCCTTGTTCCTAGGAGTGTCCTGGAGCAACTATCAGGAAACTAAGCCATCCAATTTGGACCATTTTCTGAATCTTCCTAGGTGAGCATTCTGATTTCATTTCAACTACTTTCAATTTGATTTTACTTATTTTAAATAATTTTCCATAGCCTCGTTGAAACATTTAAAAATATTGACATTTAAATATCTTGACAAATAGAAATGAAAATATAATACAGTTTAAACTAACAGTATCAAACACTTTAAAATACTTTAAAATTTTCTTTAACCAAAATGGTCCTTTTAGGAAGCATATTTTGCTATGGTTATAGCTATATTAATGAAAGAAAACATTTCATCCTTTATTCAAATGAGCTCTAGCAAACCATTTCCTCTTTCTCTCAAGATTTTATGTATTTCTAAATTAATACTTATTTTTTCTTTTCTCATTACATCTTGATTCAGAACAATAGTTTCAATTTTCAAGTTTTTTTTTATAATACTCTTAAGATGAAAATGGTACATGTATTATTAGCCAATAGAAAGGACATATAATTCAATTCATCATGTCATTTTTGTTTCCTTCTTTATTAAACTTCCATTAAAATAAATTAAGTAAAATGAAAATTCTCAGAAATTTATCCCACAGAACAATCTGGCCAGAGAAGGAGCTTACCAAAGGGAAACACCTAGATTGTGTACAAAAATTGCATCCGTTACCATGATTACTCTTTCATCTTCCACAGCAGTAGAAGTACGTTCTCAAAATGGCTGAGCAGACAGCTTAGAAAGAATATTTTCTGACATAAACTTGCCAAACCAAACCATTTTTCCCTCTAGAAGCTAATTTTATACCCATCCACACCATCTGTTCCTTCTGAAAATGGAAAATTAGCTTGGTGTTGACCTGGCATCAGTTAGTCCCATTGGCTCCAACTGGTTCATTAAAAATTTTTAGGTTTCCATTGCTAAAACATACCTTTAGTGTGTTGTTTCTAAAAGCAAAATAAATGCCATCATACCGCTATGCCTGTGCTTTATCAAGTCACCTCTGTATTCAGGATTTGATGACATCAGTTTTTTCAACTTTATTGTCTTACTTAACGATTGTAACATTTGGTGGCATGCCATGCACAGTTGCTCTCTGGGAACTATGGATTGAAATACCTTCAAATAATATTCAACAATAACTCAAAACATTTTAAGGTTTGATTTAATTAAATGTCTAGTAACATACTGTTTACTTTTTTATTTATTTACATGAAGAGAGAGAGAGAGAGAGAGAGAGAGAGAGAGAGAGAGAGAGAGAGAGAGAGAGAGAGAGAGAGAGAGAGAGAGAGAATGGGTATGCCAGAGTCCAGGGCATCTTGCTACTGTAGAGGAACTGTATGTGCCCTTTTGTACATCTGGTTTCTCTTGGTACTGGGGAATCAAACCTGTGACAGCAGGCTTTGCAAGAAAGTTCCTTTGACCACTCAGCAACCTCCCCAGCCCCTAAAGTAGTAGTGTTTTTTTTTTTTAAAGATAATTGTATTTTTTTAAAAAAGACTAGTATATGTTTGTTATTAAAGTAATTCAGACAGTCTGGAGAGATGGCTCTTTAAATAAAGCAATTGCTAACAGCAAGCAGTTACCTATCTCAAGATGGTAAGAGGAGACAGGAGGAATCAGAAGCTTGGGTCTAACTAGTCTTTTGAACACAGCAGTGCACAATGAGAGAGCCTTCATCATCAAGGCATCATCAAGGTGGAAGGTAATGAAGCACTGACCTTGACCTCTGACCTCCAATGTGCAGGGTGGCTTGCACTAACGTTCCTGCACACAAATACATAACAGAAATACCCTTGGAAAAAAAGGGTGGAGAGGTCATTATCCAAGTGAAAGAGAAACTAAGCTTGAAAAATTTACTGCTTAGTAAATTTTCCATATTAGATTTTGACAGATAAAAGAGAATAAATTTATTGTAGACATTAATAATAGATGAATTTGTTTCTTTAATGTTATTAAAAGTAATTTGTATTTTAATCTGATTTTTACTTTCTCATAGTTAAGTTCGCAACAGCCATCAAAGGATCATAGTGGATTGTAACAAAATTTCTAACATTCATGAGGGAATTACTTCAGTTTCATTTCATTTTTACATACTTCATCCGAACTCATTTTTGAATAGGAAAATGTATAACTCAAATATAATGTAAATCTATATATTTTTACACAAAATAAATACCAAATTGCATATAAAATGAGTTTTTTAATAATTTAATTGAAATTACTACTAAAATAATTGAGATGCTATTTTCATAAATACATAAAATGATCTATAGGAAGTTTATTCTTAATACATATTTTTAATTATGTAGAAAATGTTGAATAAATTCACACCCCCACTAAGGCATTTTGAAATATTATAATATTTTGGGAGATGAAAGAATTGTGTTTTTTTTTTCCTTAAACTTGGGAATTCTTAGAAGCTTCACACAGTAGGATGAAACTCATATTGACAGGAGATGTTTAGTCAGCAAGCCAAAAAAAAAAAAAAAAAGTAGAAGGCTAGGTAGGCACTCATCATGCATGTCTAACAAAATTGTCATCACAGATTTGAAAGCAAACACCATCTCCATAAATGGACTACATGCGATGGCAAGCGCTCTGCACCAGAGTATCCAGGCATGCAGCATAACCTCTCAAGTGCACAGAGATGACCTTGGGAGTGGGAAGTGTACCAAGGCACTGTGTGGGGCGGGGAGACTCTACAGCTCAGGAGATTGAATTTCCAGAACAATACTGGTCGGGTTTCTCTGAGGGCAGGCATGTAGGAAATTATAGTGTTTTGCTGGTCACTGAGAGAACAATGGAATACAGACAATGTCCTTACTCAAAATCATTCCATTTTTAATGACTCATCCTCAATTTATTCCATAAGCAGTGACTATTTCCAGAGAGAGAGAGAGACAGAGAGAGAGAGACAGAGAGAGAGACAGAGAGAGAGACAGAGAGAGACAGAGATCTCCCTTTTAAAACACATTTACGTACACTCTTCTCTGCTGTAATGCTAATATCACTAACATTACATTGGGTTTTTTGTATTTGTCTGGTATCTCCAAAAGTAACTTTCTCTTCAGAAATCCAGAAAGGTCTGCTTGCATGTTCTTTACTGAGCTCTCCTGTATCCGATTACCTATTGTATATATATATATATATATATATATATATATATATATATATATATATATATATATATATAAATGAGGATTTCTAAGTATCAAAATGTATTTTATTGATCACTTTTTACATTCTACTAAACAGTTATTTCATGAGAATTCACAGGAAGCCAATGCTGACAGCAGTGAAAGAGAATGGATGATACCAAGAGTGAAGAGAGATTTCAAAATTCTTAATTAGTTCATTCCATTGTGCTTTATATGCATTCACAATGGTCATTATGCCATGACAATTATGTCAGCCCGATTCTAGCTTCACTTGCTGATGGCAGAGCCAACGGTCAGCTCTTTCAGTTGTACATACAGTATAATTACAGTCTCTCCTTTTCATTGAGCACTATCATCCTTGACACACTTCAAGCCAAAATACTTTTACATTTTATATTCATTTCCTCTTAATTTAGACAACTCAGACATTATATCTAAATTTGCATAGACCAGCTCATCCAGTTATTTACAATATCATGTTACCTAATATACTATGTCCAATGAGGAATTTTTAATATCTTTATGGGTACAGTACCATCTGTTTCCTGGTTGTATATACATAAGATTTATTCTTTTGCCTTAACTTCTGAAAATTATGTTTGTTTTTCTCAAGGTAACCCTTAACATTATACAACATGTCTCTTTATATTTTATCCTAGATTTATTCGTGAATTCATTCAAAATTTGGTAAAGACTATAGGTCAGGCAATGTTATAGATTATGATATAATGCTGAACTATAAAGATGGTTCCTAGCACCAAATATTTTTGAATTAGCAGAGTAT
>PVHP010051656.1:0-11395 GCA_004024765.1 Zapus hudsonius | reverse complement strand
GATATGTCTGTGGTGGCTCCTCTCTTGTCAGGATCTCATCCATCGGCCTAAGGTTGGTTGGTAAGGTTAGATGGGCCACACCTCTCTCGTTGTATCCTGCAAAACACAAACACATTAGGCTTATCCTGAGTTGGATGAATGGCTGTGGCTATGGGTCCCCTGTTCATCCCGTCCTTCTCTGCAGGGTTCCATATGGATCTTTTAAAAAAATAAATCTTCTTTGTTTTGTACTACAAACACATAAAACATGGAATATAGAAACTTCATTTTACAAATATGTGATATCTGCATAATTCCAGGAAACAAAAACTGATACAATTATATCACAATTTTAACAGTGAACATATGATCCATAAGTATATTTATAGTCATAATTGTAGTAAAATAAAAATGTATTAGGAGGTAAGTCAATTTGTATAAGAGCAATAGTGTAGCCTCAAAATATAGAAATCAAAATGTAAGTATTTAATATGAAGAATACAGTGGTTTGAATGTAAATGCATGTCCCCAATACATTCATTTCTTTTTAATTATGCTTTTGTTGCATTCAGCTCCATGATGCTGGTAAGAATATCTAACCTGACAAACCTTATGGGAGGAACAAATTTATTTCAAGCTTACGGAGTCCTGAAGAGCCCCGTCAATGGCTGAAGAAGCCAGCTTTCTTTCATAGACCCAAACGAAGGGATGTGAAGAGCCAGCACCACCAAATGTGAACAGTCAGAACTCAAACTACTATCCTCATATGTTTGGGCTAGATTTGGATCTGCTCCCAAACACACCATAAATTGGACTGAAGGATCTACTGCCAGGCAGCTGGAGATACAAGTTAAAGATTAATTTTATTAGAACACAGAGGTCTATGGCCCAAACATTTAAATTATCATATTTAAACTACTACAGCTTCCTACTTAGTTTTCAATAAATGGAACCCTGCTGGAGCATTGTGTATAGACCTTGAGTCCAGCCCTGCTAGGTATATCAACAGCCAGCTTCATAAGCTCAGGCTGGTGTGGTTTTTTTCTCCCTAATGTTGATGCATGATGAAGCTTTCCCTGGAATATGTAAGCCTGCCATAAACCCTTTCTTCCAACAAGTTGCTTTTGTTAGCTGTTTGTCCTGGTATCTAAAAGAAAACTGCAACAGTAAAGTTGGTACCAGGAATAGGGTTGTTGCTGTGATGAGTCTGACCATGTGGGCTTTGGTCTTTTGGAATGTGTTTGTGGGAGTAGAGAGTAAGGATTTGGTACTTTGGAATGTAAAACTTTGATGTATTGTAGATAGATCTTGATGAGTTACTTTGGTAAGAATTTGAAATGTTATATGCAGAGAATTGTGGACTGGGATGGCTTGATAAATGGGACCTTGTGAAGCAGGATTGAAATCCCTCTATGGAAACACAGTAAGGCCATTGTGTGATGAGTAATAGATTCCAGGACTCATACAAATGTGACCATGTAAAGCCTGGTTGAAACATCTGTAAGGAGACCAAGTAAGGCCATTGTTGGGAGCTATGAGAATGAACTGTGCTTTCACTGTACACCTGAATATATTTTGGATACTCCGGGACTATGAAATGGCTGCCATGAAGAGAGGCTTGCTCAAACTGGAATTCTCCAGGGGCTATGAACAGCCCAACTAATATTGAGGCAGAATTGGAAACTCTGAGAATTCTTGTCAATCATATGTATCGTAGACTTGGTACTGTAGATATTTCATATTTACCTGCTGATTGTGGATTTTGAATTGATCCATTCTGTCATTATATCTTTTTGTATTGCAAATGTTTATGCCTTTATATATTGGATATATGTACCTTATGTTTTGATTGTACAGGTCTCCTCGTTAAAGACTATCTGGAATCTCAGATCAGACTTTGAACTTTTGAACAATGTTAAAGTTGATGAAAATAGTGAAGGACCTTAAAGTTAGACTAAAAAAAATTTGCAGTGTGAGATGATTATGAGACTTTTGGGGCCAGGGATGGGATGTGGTAGTTTAATGTAAATGTATAGAATCTCAGTACCCAGGAGGCTAAGGTATAGAGTTTTTGATATTGAGAATAGCCAGGCCTACATACTGTGATCATTTCAAAAAAACTCTTTATATATTTGATCAAAAAAATTCTGAAACACTATTATCCACAGTTGACATATAACAATCTGGATTAGGTTTTTTTTCTATTTGCGAAATATATCAGTGCTTCCCATTTCCATAAATAAAGAATATTATGAAATACATATACAATACCTGAAAGGTTTCCCACAATGAAATAGTTAACAATGTATAAAATGATTATAAATTATAAATATAAAATTATAAAAATACAAAATAATTTTCATTTTATAATCATGAAAAGCATATCCTAGTTGAATATTAAATATATGCAAATGATTTAGATTTCAGTAAAATTGTTTAATGATAGTGAAAGCAATTCAATTGAAATTTGGTTCTCTCAAAGAACTTTCTATTACAATGAATTTAAAGTTCTGTGCTTTATATTTCCAAAATAAACGCAATTTCACACGATTTGGAAAGTTTTCACTTATATATGCAAATAAATTAGTGTTCAGATTCTTTCTTCCCTAAATGGATATAAATATTGATATAGATCCCTGATTCTCACAGGAATTATTTAACAATTGACTATTATACTCTCTTAGATATCCCAGTTTTAACCTGTTAATAAAAAATCCAGAGACATTGCCCCCCTCAGCAACAATACAAAAAGAGGGGAGAAAGAAAAAGAAAAACTGGCTACCTCTGATTGAGTTCATAACCCCTAACCTATGGACAGATCCAGTTTGTGCACTGAGGAAGGACCCCAGCGGGTAGGGGACAGAGACGAGGGAAATGGGGACACATTCACAAGATTTCATCATACAATGTATATACTTATTCATAATAAAGATATAATTTTTTAAATGATGTTAAAACTAATTTGTAGCATTGGGACTGGAAGTTTAAGTACATTCTAATAATAAGTGGAAGAGTCTTAGAAGTAGAGGATTCAGTAAGCTATTTATTTTGCTTAGATGTTTTATCTAATTCTCAAAGATAAATCCTACTTTACTTAGAAATTAAGAAAGTTTGAGTCTTGACCTCATAACTGACTATACTGAAAAACAGCTATTTTCCTCTGCATAGACATGTAAAACCAACATTTTCCTATTATGAACTGACATCTAATAATGAACAGAATAATCTTATGTTACTCACATCTTGTAAGTTATACACAATTTTGGCATAACCTATCTATAAAAATGCATTTTTGTCCATATCCTATTTTTCTTCGTGATACAACTTGATTAGTAATGATGCGCTCTAATTCTCTAGTAAATATTGCTATCATTATTGCCTAGTATGGATGTGAGAACTATATTCGTAAGTAGCAGTGTTAAATAGAACTTTGCTCCACAGTATTTTGAAGAAAAATTAATAGATTATGTCTAATATTGAAGAAGTTCAATGAAATGATTTCAATAATAACACAAGAAACCCCTCTAATCAAGACTTTAAATTACCAGTCACATTTGATCCCATAGAATGAGCCTGCCATCCTCTTGGTTGAAAGAATAGAACATACAAGTGTGTGTGTCAGGTGATAGCAGTGACAGGGTATGGATTCCGTCTGTCTTATAGCTGTCACAGTGGTTAGCTGAAGGCAGTCATCCTCCGCTTTAAGTAATCACATCAGCTTTTTTTTTTTCCTTTCTAGGATGCTACTTCAAATGGCAATCACTTTGAAATTCCAGACTCAAAATGCTGAAGGACTGAGCCTTGCCATCACCTTGGGGAATCACTCATCTCTTAATATCTGCCAGTAATTTAAAGCTGCTTCTCCAATACGGAGGAAAAGTACTGAGTACTCTGTAGGAAACCAAGGCTACTTGGTGTGAGTGGCTACATAGCTATTATTATTTATTAATTTATGAATTGTGGTGTCCATGTGTGAGGATACTTTATGACAGCAGAATCAACAGTCTAGCCTTGAGAACAATAAAACCCCAAGAAGGTGTGCACTCCTCAAAAGCAGAAGAGTTGTAATGCCCTTTTGATTTGATAGAGAGAAAACTCCAGAAGCGCCCAGCTTCTTCACAAATATCACATTCTGAATTTTAAGTTCCTAGGGAAATTAAATTGCCTTAGACGACCTTCAATCAATTTTAAAAACAGAAAAATTCTAATACTCTAAGCTATATTCCATTTAGATTAGCCAGGTTTATTTTAAGCCTGAATGATTATTTGTCTTTCATCACTTTTATAAATATATCTGATATTTCAACCAGGTTTTTGTAAATGTACCTGCCATTTTTGTCCTCATTAAATGAATAAAATACATTTATTTTTTTCACTCTGAGTAATTTTTAGATCTTTGAATATGAGACAAATAGTATCTTTTAGATTATCCTTTAAAACATTCTGGATGTATTGAATGCCTAGGGAAAACAACGTTGAAAGAATATTATTCAATTTAAAAAATAATAACTAAATCACTAAAGAATAAATACATGTAATGCACAGACAGCACTGCTATTTGCAGAGGCTATTACAGAAGACATGGTATACGTTTTGTGATATAGAAAGATATATAATGGTTTTCTTCTCCCCAAAGGCTTTCTTTAAGGTTAAGAAATATCTTTATTCCCATGGCCTCTAAAAATGCAGCAGATAGAATAAAAATATTTTGAACAGCAACAGGAAAATGAAACTTAATATCATGCTGACTGCGTGGAAGTAAAATTACTATTTTTTTCAGAACAAAATAAAATGCCAATTCACAGTTTTTTTAATGTTATCTTAGTAAAACAATTTCAGATAGGAATTAAAAGACTATCTTCAAATTAAGAGACGGAAGAGTTAATGAATGACTACAGGGATGTAGGATTGGAATAACTGACAGACTTCAGAACAAGATATATAGAAATGCCAACAGTTAAGTGACTAATGTGAATAACAATAGATTTAGTAAGCTGTTTAAAGGAGTTCTTTGAGATACTTCTGTAAATAACCTTGCATAATTAAAATATGACATCTTAAGACTTTAAAACAAATTTGGTCTTCAAATGAGTAAATGTCCTTTGATTTCTTTTCTTATTTCTGCATGCTCCAAAAGTCTATAATTTATTTTTGGGAGAAACTGTAGACTGTAAAACAATTCAATTTTTTTCTATTATTGTTAGAATCATTTTTATTTGTAATCTAATATTTTCATGGCTTAAAAACCAAAAGTTCCATTTTAAATTTCTTTGAATTTTATGATCAAACAAAATACTTCTAAGAAAAAAAAATGAAAATAAAACCTTTTAAATTGTGTGCATGTGTGTGTTTCTAAGAAATTTGAGAGAAAAAGGAGATTGACTTACTCAGATATACCAATTAATTTTATGCTTGTTTGAGAAGCTACATAATTAGTGATATAATAGCATTTTTCCTGGTTCTTGGCATAGTTTATAATGTTGACTTGAAAGTGTAATTTTTGTTTATGGCATGTTAATGACATTAGTGTTCATGGAATGAAATAAAATTAGAAAGAAATATATAAATAATTTGATCCAAATTCCTTCAAAGAAATAGAGAGTTGACCTATAAGCTCATTCTATAAATTACAAATATTACTTATTAGAAATTGAGAGAGCCAGTGACAACCCAATTCCACCAACTTGACTTTGGATGATGGCTGACATCCTGGCAGAAGACAAACCTAGCCTTCACACAGGGCCCAAAAAGAACCTACAAAAAAGTGACAAGACAAACAGGAGACCAATCAACACAGCAAGTCTGATAACCCATGAAAGGTCAATGGAGACAGACACCAATGATAACCTACACAACCCAGGGCAAAGATCCAGAGATATTTAAGATCTCAACAACAAAGTCAACTTAAAAATCATCCGCTATGACTCAGGGAACTGAGCGGAAGAGGGGGCAGAATGAATGTAAGAGCCATGGTAGGGGAGAATACCCAGAGATATCGCCCCACTTAGCAGCTATACACAAGGGGACAGAATAAAAGAGAGAAAAACTGGCTACCTCTGGTTCAGTTCATGACCCCCTAAACTATGGACAGATCCAGTATGTGCACTGAGGAAGGACCCCAGTGGGTAGGAGACAGGGAGGAGTGAAACAGGGAAACATTCACAAGATTTGATCATACAATGCATAAACTTATTCATAATAAAGATATTTTAAGTAAATTAATGAATAAATGGAAATGACAAAAAATAAAATTAAAATATGGAAATGAAAATTACGTAAATTTGATCATCACGCTTTATCTACTTGAATTGAATTTTCATACTATTGCTGTAATATGTACAATTATGATGTGTCCACTAAAAATAAAATTTTAAAATAAAAAATAGGTATATGAATGCAAAGTACAACTGGAAAAGCAAGACATTTTTATGTGATACAGTAAATAGACATAGCAAGAAAATATGATTTTCTCAGTTTCAGTATTTTAATGCAATCACTTCATTTAAATACACATATATCTTGATGATGGCAGCCCTATGTTAAATAATGATTTTGATGACTGTTACCTGAGTATTAATCTAATAGTTTCCTCAAAAGCATTTGAAAGATTATGGAGATGGGAAATGCAT
Source organism: Zapus hudsonius (assembly GCA_004024765.1). NCBI lineage: Eukaryota > Metazoa > Chordata > Mammalia > Rodentia > Dipodidae > Zapus > Zapus hudsonius. Next base: position 4,787 of record PVHP010051656.1, on the reverse strand, counting down.
AGTATTTAGCTACTAGAATATAAATAATTATTTTGGGGAACACATGAAACCTTGTCATTATTGAGGAGGATTAAAGATAGGATGACTATTTATGCCAGCTAAACATGAATTTACCACATCAAATATTCTCAGCTTTCATGTCATTTTCTCCTATATGCACAGTAACCCACGGAGGTAATAAAGCAAGAAATTATGTTTTGTATGAAAAAGAAATTTGAGAAATAGTATAATTCTGAATAAAAAAGAAATTTCCTCAAAAACAGTAAGGGAAAACCAAGCCATGTGATCAGTGGATTATTATTTTATACTGAAAGTATGTTTCACCAATGTTTCATACTCATTTTAGGGGATTTTAACATAAAGACACATAGAGTATAGATTTTTTTATTACTGTGGCCCATTATCTATACATGGTTTATTTATCATGAAACATAGAAGAAATAGAAAGAGCCAGTATAGGAACAGCAGTGTGATCATCTTAAAATGTATTTTCTGACTTACCATTGCTTATTTACAAATGACACACTTGAATAGAAAAAAAAATGATGCCACCTTCAAAATGTCTTTCCATTTATATGCATTTGTCGTTAAATGACAGCTGAGAAAAAAAATCAAATACATTTAATACAGCCAGTGTAAACCAATGTGCTAGTGATCACCCTCAGCTAAAATATTTTCCATATGCAAGTTTCCACTTTTCATACAAATAAGTCAAGTAATACTCATAAAATTCTTCTGAAGTGATACAATTATGAAGAACGTTGTAAAGATTGCAGAAATTCGGGGCACAAACAAGTTTAGAAATTGTCCATGTCATACATGTAAAAATCACGGATCTTGGTTACAAGCCATGTGATCTTGGCTTCCTTCAGTCTCTGTATGTTTGATAACTGTCTTTTTCTATTCATCACTATATCAACTTCTGGGACTTACCTGAGTCAGTTCTTGCACTTGTTGGTAACAACTAGTCATTTCAGCCTCTGTGTGTCAAGAGGAGACCAACAAAGTTCCTCTTTGCAAAATGATGGAGATTATGTTTCTGAAGAATTGGTATAAAAGTGATAATGTCTGTTTAACAACACATCTTGCCAAAAGAACTCTTGTGCATCTAATATTTAGATCTCCCATTACTCTTTTTTTTCGATTCAGTTGACTATCAGATATTATACTTAGTGAATGGCTGTCATTATGTTGGTCTTGTGAAACTGTCAGAATGCACAGAAAACGTTATTCTGCAAGATACAATATCCAGTCATTAAACTAAACAGAATATATGCAGGGATCTCTGACTTTGGAAATATGATGATGTGAGTGTGTGGTTAGGTTGATTCCCAATCATTACACTGACAAAGATGTTCACAGTCTGGTACATGATTCATACTGTAATTGGGCATGAGAGGAGGTACTATCTTCACATTTTCTCAGAATAATTATCCACACTTAAATACAAAAGAAAACTTAATTATAAAAACTTAGTCCCCCAACTTCCCCTCCCAAGTGTGTCCAAAAGGCCTTTAGCTCATCCAGTCTTTGACAAATAAAGAGAAGATGTGTTGGCACTTTAGACTTTTTACAGTTCTGCAGAAATTTCTTTTAATTATTAGTTACATCTCAATGCTTGGTGATATTTCTTTGTAACTGGTAAGTGTTTCTTATTGCAGAGGACTGTCTAATGATTCTTGGATTAGTTTCATCTTCTATCCAACATATATTATAGGTGATCTGAACCAATTTGGGCTTAACAGATTATTCATTCTCTACTGCCAATTTCATGGTGTGGCTCTTCTAATAAACCATATGCTTTGAGTGAATAATTTATATAAAAACACATGTTGCACAAAATTTTCTCAATTGCTTAATAACTTATTTCATATTTAAATAAAGATAGTCTTCTTTATGTGTTCTGTTTCCAAGTTGTTACATTTCTCATTGCAATTCCTCGATTTTATTGATGTATTTCTTCATTATTTCTTATAAGAAATGGATTTTTGCTCTCTAACTGAGTGCATATTTAGGAAATTTATGCTGTTTGCTTTATTTAGCTATTTCTTCTTTTAGACTCACTGAGATAATTTCAAAAAATTATATCTTCATATTCCATAAATCTATAGTGTAGTATCTTTTTGAAGAAACACTCACCCAGCTGATGAATGCATGCCATAAACCCTGTCTTTTTCCAGATTATTTTATAATTTTTAGGTCTCAACTCTATGTACATCCCTTCTCTTACTTGTCTGAAACACAGACATACAAACATGCATGTATACACATATCCACACATAGATATGTCTGTATATATGTCTGTCTGTCTATATGTATATATGCACATATATAAATACATCCATACAGACATGTATACATACATAGGGTTCATCTAGAATTCTTTCCTCAAACGTCAAGATAGATGTGATCTGATTTGATTCAACTACATGTGATATGATTTTATTCAAATACAATTCTGTGATTAATCATGTCCTTACATTTCAAGTTTGTGCATGAACATTCAATCATTTCAAAAGATGTAACATATGAAAACAATAATTCACATTTGAAATTATTGCTTTATCTTTATATAACATGGCTTTATATGGGGAGGTCATAATCTATTCATTAACAAATATAGTACAGCTGAAAAAATTTTCCCTATGGTCACTCTTAAATTTCAGTTGAGATATAAGAAGTGTGTTCAGTTGATACATAAATTAATGACCACTAATTTTCCATAAAGAATGCTGTCTGCTAGCAAGGTTAAAAGCCAATGAGTACAGTTTGTAGTTTTTGTAGATCTACTAATCTTTCTGCTATGCAAATGCAGTTTTCAGTGTCAGGTTGTATTAATTATGGGTGCTTTTAAATTTATTTCTGAGAAAGGGTCTCACATAGCCCAAGCTAGCTTCAAACTCACTATGTAGCCTTGAACCACTGATCGATCTGCTTCTGCCTTCTGAGTGCCAGGATTCCAGCCATACACTGCCACTCCCGGATTGCATCATGGGAGGGATCAAAGACCTTCATGTAAGCTGACCTGCATCCAGAGAATTCATTCTTGTTTGAAGGTATCATTTGTTTCCTGTAATACATGTTTGTTTTGAAAGGCCCTATTTTATTCTAGAATAATATAACTGAAGTTAGTTCATGGACTGTCTGTGACCATTTGGAGTTTTAACTTTCAAACATAGGCTGTAACATTCCTTCCATCAGAGTGTAAGTATCAGACTCTCTTCATATCCAGCTAAACCAGCAGGATCTCTTCTTTGAAATTGATGGTATGCTTTACATTTATTCATGGTTCTTCTCATCAATTAAGTAATTTGGGAGGTATCATTACAAAAAATTCCAATTTTGACTTAAACATTCAAAATCACTTGCTTCACTAGCTGTTTTACAGATACTAAGTGTAACATTAAGTAGTGTCTGTTCTGAGATTGTGGGTTTTAATTTAGATTTATTTACAAGTTTTCTCACTCTTCATTTTTAGATCTTATGGTGATTAGCATATGTATAATAGTGGAAGAATAGTCTCATTCTTTACTTTTATAAATCCTCCTCAGTTTCCATAAATCACTGTAACAAACAACACAAAACTCTTTAATTCGAAAAATTTCCTAAATTTAGTAAACTAGAGTGATTAAAATGGATAGGATTATAGATTGGGATAAAAAGCTTGAGAGTAGAGAAGATAAATAAGAGAATGATAAACAAAACTCAAATAAATAAAATACTATTTAATTTAATGGGTGGTCTACAGGAAGTATAGTATACTATAGTTATGTATTTACCACAACTATGGTATATCTCCTAATTTAAATGGATATATATATATATATATATATATATATATATATATATATATATATATATCTTTTTAGTTCATCAAATGAGAGAAGGAAGTATATACAGAATAGGTTTTTATTTAATGAGATGACCAAACAATACTTTGTCACCTATATTTTTCAATCTCTGAATTCAGAATGGCTTTTAATAGCAAATAGTATTAGAACAAATAAATGCTAGTTTGAAACATATGAAAATTTTTTAAAACTTAAATTACTTGGCAATGTTTGTTTGGCTAAAATACTTTGTTTTATCTCTGAGTTTTTAATCTTACTGGAATTATTAATGCATATATACTTATACCACCACATCACATATAAGTAGCTATATTGTAACTTTGGAAATGGGGAAGCCTGAGTTACCATTTTTTTAAAATATTGCCTTGGCTCTCTGATTTCCCAGTTCCAGATGGATATGAGTAACAGCTTTACATGCTTAGTGAAGTGGACTGTTAGTAGGGTGGTGTAATGATCATTGTCCTCTAAAGTTGGGGTTCTGTGTCTTGATATGCTGTTCCTTTGGACATTTCTTCCAAATCTCCAGACATAAAACATAAATTTAAGGACTCACACTTTCCTCCCACTCCTGAGTGATGATATTCATTTTTCACATATGTGATACCTGCAGTCTCTTCTAATGAACAAGTTAGTGTATTCTCCTGGTCCAAATACTTGATGAGGAAATCAAATGCAGACATTATTTTCTATAGCAGTGCTTTGTTTGAAGTGTCTCTCCATATAATAAGCATGGTGCTTGGTGTCAGAACCCATCAGAAAAGGTTGGTTCATAGGATAACCTTGAGAAAAGATAAAAATGAATTTTCTCATCTATCCATAGTTGAGAACTATCTTTTAAAAGCCTTGTAATTTGAAAATGAGTAGTTGGGTATGACACCATTTGTACCTTTCATTGATATAATTTATTCCATTGTGTGTGTTCAAAGACAGGAGAAT
>PVHP010051655.1:0-11282 GCA_004024765.1 Zapus hudsonius | reverse complement strand
ATACTTATCATCTATAGCTTTGGTTACATGTACATTCCAATGACTGGGAGGTCTCAGGTGACTCACGTTGTGCAAGAAATCTGCAGACCTGGGTATAAAACACTCATCTAGAAATATGCCAGACCATCTCCACACTAGCTTCCTGGTCACAGTGGTGCTCATTGGAGCAGTGCTGAAAGTCCTTTGTGATTTAAGAGGGTAGATGAGAGTTTGATGCAGCATTTAATAAGATAAGACCAAGGTCATCCAAGTTGAATCTTTGAAGAAAGGCTTGAAAGACATAGAAACTTCCTAATGAAAGGAAGCATAGCTCAGAAATTTTGTTTCCTGAATGCTATACTAATGAAAGGTTAAGAGAAAGATAAAAATGAAATTTATGAAAGCGGATTTCTTAAAGCAACGTAACACAGCAATACTAGCATACCGGAGGATATGTGGAAGTTAGATAGGTGTATGATCTAAGCTGAGTACCAGAGAGGTGTTGTTTCATCCTTCCCCCTCCCTCCTCTTTGTTAGGTCAGAATTCAGACAATACCTTGAACCCCTCAGCTAACCAGCCTCAAGAGAAGTGTCAACAAGAGTTATAGATAAAGACTCCCACCTAAACAAGAGCCACACCTGCTGTATCTCAGTCTGGCCCAGGGACTGTCATTCCTGATCCTTCCTGATCCTGAGAGCATGTGACCACCTGAGCCCTCCACCCAATCTTATGTGACCACCTGAGCCCTCCACCCAACCTCATGTGACCACTTGGGCCTCAACTTTTTTTTTCTTTATCTGGTTGTTTACAATTGCTTCCTCTGACATCCTGCTGTTTTCCAATGGGAGCTCATGAACATCAAGGCTGCCATTCTGGATCAGCAACTAAAACAGCCTCTAGCCTATTGAATGGAAATCCAAAGGTGATAAGCAAGAAACTGATTCTCATCCTGGCCTGTCCTCTCCCCACAAGAAACACTGTATGTTGCCCAATCAACAACTTCTTTTCCTTTGACTATCAGCTAATTACAGTACTCAGTGTTATAGATTTTCTTAGTATAAATCAGAAGCTTTCTGACAAGTTCTGTGACATAAAATAAAATCTCTTAAGTGTCTCATGAGAGCAACTTTCCAAAGCTTCATTTAACAAGAAAAGTAAAAAAAAAATTGCATAGAAAAGAAAGTTCCTGTGGATATTTTTCTAACTCATATGGAGGTTGTACAATACACTCGAATATTGGGCTGGATAATAATGAAAATGGTAACAGTGTATTAATCAAAATTTAAAGCTTAAAACAAAGATATTGAAAGAATTGGCCACAAGAAAATAAAATCAACAACAATGCCCTAATTAAGTAAATGGAGGCTTAATGTTATATTTTGTATAGGCTTCCATACATTTGAAACAAGTGCTTGGACTCTGGAACGTTTACCATGTATTTTCTTGATACACTCACACACACACACACACACACACATACACACACACACACACACACACAAAACAGTTGTGTCTGTTATATTTGAAAATGTTTGTTTTATATAAATTATTTTCAACATTTAAATACGTGAAAATGTACAAAGTGCTCTTGTTGTAGAAATTCCCCATGACAAACAGACAAGGCTACTTCAGCAAGAGTTGAGTGGAGTGTCATTTATTATTTTGAATTTAGGAATTTACACTGACAGGCCAAAGGTAGATAGAACATTGGCCAGAGCCCAGGTTACAAAAGGATTTTATAGAGCACAGAGATGTGTACAAAACATTAGGCATGTAAATTAACAAGCACAAGGAAGCAGATTCCTAGCAATTTACACTTTTACAATGGGTTCCTGAGAAGTTCAGATAATCCTCCCCAGGTATTCTCTGGCCTCACCTTTTTCCCAACTTCCTTATCACAGTTAAAGCAGTTGCTCCTTTTGCCTCACTGAACTTCAAAGCTCTGGTAGTTTCTCACCTCATGCTATGTGACTGGCCATCTGAGTCCTGCACAAAGTTGCAATGAATAAGGGGGAGGACAATAAGCTCATGCTCATTTTGCTATAATGCTCTGATTTTGCATGTAACACTTTATGCATCTGACTTTGTGGGAATTTAGGAGAGAGCCCCACAAAATGTTGCCAAGCTCCTCCTTAAGCCCTCCAACCCCCTCCCACTGAGTGGGAGGTGTCTCTAGCTAGAGCTCAAACCTGATTGGTCAGGTATGGTCAAACCAGCTGTCTCTCTCAGTTTACCTGGTCAAGGTCTTTAAAAGTTACTGAAACAAAGTCCAGCCCTCTCTTCCTCCATATGGATTCTTAGAAGAAGGAATTCCAAATTTCCAGGCCTTAGGAAGGCCTTAGGGAAGGCTCAAGATTTTTCCCAATGAAGCAATTGTCCTCATGATGGGAGAATTCTGTTATCTTTCCTTCTTCTGCTTGTTTGGCTAAACAGCATAGATTTTGCTAAAAACTCTCCCACATGTTCTCTCCACACTGGTGGCTGGAGATCTCTGCATCTCCCCATTTCCGTTTAAATAAAGTCTCCCACTATACCTTATCCTCTGTTGGTCTGTAATTTTAATTCTTTAACTTTATAGACAAGAATTCTGGTACTCCTTTGTCATAATTCATGTTTCTTAATAGAAAAAAAATGATTATTCCAGTTTCAAACTTGTAATCCTTGAAGTTGCTAATTTTAAAAATGAATTTAAAATAATCATCCTATTTGATAAAGTCAGTGAAACTATGGATTTAAAAATTTGCAGCACCATTTGCTTATAGGTCTTTGAAGATTTGTGCTGGGTGCCTGTCTATAAGATTCAGGAGCTGCTGAGCTACATGAACAGCCAGTAAGATGCTGAGAAGTCATCATCAGAGGAATTCATGCACATTCAGCCTGCTGGCTTGAGTATAACCATAGTCCCCTCTTCTCCATTTCTTGAAGTTGACAAATCTATTGTGAAACAAAGCTTCCACCATCGATGAAGATGATCAAAATGATCTTATATGTTCTAAGTAATAATTTTGCACTACAAAAAGATGGTCTGACGATTTCTAAAAATTTCCTCAATTAAAAAATGAAAATGAAATATTTTATTGCATGTTTTAATCACTTGAAAATATTCTGACAAAAATAATGGAGGAAAATGCATGCTACTTCATGGTTTCAGAGTATTCATAATGTAATGAGAGGTGTGATAGTTAGGTTTTGTTGTCAACTTGATCTTTTTAATTATCTTGGGTGGGTCTCTCAGGATGTTCATAAGAAGGCAGCTTCTCAATAGGGGGCAGGATGTAAAGCAGCTCAAAAAAGCTAGAAGTAAGCATCCTTTCCTGTGTGGGCAGTACAGGAAGGAAATTACAGAGACTCAGGAAACCATTAAGTCTGGGGAAGTGTTGTAAGACCCCACCCTAAGGTTATATAAAGGGAAAGAAAATCTCTTTGGCAGCTGCCTGTTTGCTATTGTGTGTTTGGTGTAGGTGATGGGTTTTCTCTCTGCTCAGACAAGTGAAAGAGGGCCAGCCTCTTTTGCTTTATTGAACTTCCACTCTATCTGTAGTTTCCATAAATACTTTCTTCTCCTAAATTGTGCCTGGTTTGAAGATTCATCCCAGTGGCATGTGGTTGACTATGACAGATTTGGTACCAGGAGTGGGGTGATTCGCTGACATGAATCTGACCATGTGGATTCTGGTCTTCTGGAACTTTTCTGCTGGAGGAATGAACAGGAACTTGGCACTTTTAACTGAAGATGCCTTCCAGAGTGGTAAGCCAAGTTTTATAGACTATTTTGGTGAGAATTTGGAAATTCTCAATGCAGAGGGAATTGCAATTGGAGGCTTGGCTTGTGAACTTTTTATGGGGAAGAAGAGACTACAGAAAACCTTAATAGAAGTGTGTGCCTGGGTCAAGGGGTGGATGCATCCTACTGCTCATGCCAAGAGAGTTTGACCATGGTTAAATTTAAGTAATGGACTGTGTGCTTGACTATGTATATGGGACTGAATTTAAGATTTGAAGTTAGAAAAACCTCAAAGCAAGTTTAACTTACTGGTAGAGACTGGCTTTTGATTATGGACCAACTGCTTTAAATTGAAACAATGGAGAGATGCCTGAGGTGTTTCCACCCAGGAAGGACAGAAAGATGGACTGTGCAAACTCTTCAGAAAAGAAATCACTGAAAGAAAGGAATCTGTTCTTCAAAGTCATGTCTATTTTGTCCCTGAATTAACAACATGGCTGTGTCCTACATACCTGGTATTGCTTTTGGAAGTATGAGAAATGCATGCATGGAGTGGGTCATGAAGTGCACATGGTTTCAGGAGCCACTGCTGAGATGCCTTATTTGGTACAGGGCATGAAGTCCCTGATTGGCAAGTGAAACCATTGGAAGACGGACTGTGGTTTGCAATGGAGACCCGAAGATGTTTTGGACATACCAGGACTTTGCAAGGGCTACCATGGATGGCTATTGGCTAGGGATGGAAGGTTTTCCCAGCTACTCAGCCAAGCTGGAGGGGTAGAATGGAAAAATTCTGGAGACTCTCAGTCACTGGTTGTGCTATGGGACTTGAACTAAAGATGTTTGATATTTGCCTAATGGTTGTTGTGCTTGCATTGTTCCAGTCTTGTTATGTCTCACAGCAGTTGGAAATGTTTGTTCAGAGCCATTATATGTTAAAAGCATGTAACTTATTTTGGTTTACAAAATTCGCAGTTCAGGGGCCTTTCCTTATGTTGGGGGAGATTTCATGTCTGCGGTTGTATGTGGGAGAGTTATATAAATTTAGGCGGAATTATGATCTTGTTATTGTCTTCATTTAGGAATTAAGCATCATGTAAGGAGATATGGTTTGATGTCAAGTTGACAAGGGGTGGACTTGTGATGGTTAGGTGTTGTTATCAACTTGATCTTTTTTAATTATCTTGGGTAGGTCTCTAAGGAGGTTTATAGGAAGGCAGCCTCTCAGTAAGGGGGCAGGATATAAAGAAGCTCAAAGAAGATAAAAGGAAACATCCTTTCCTCTGTGGGCAGTGCAGGAAGGAAATTCCAGAGACTCAGGAAGCCATTAAGCCTGAGGATAGGTTGTAATATCCAACCCTAAGGCTATATAAAGGGGAAGAAATTCTCTCTTTGGCCCTTCTGCCTGTTCCCTGTTCTGTGTTTGTGGTGTAGGTGATGGTTTTTTTCTCTCTGCTTGGACCTGTGAAAGAGGGCCAGCCTTTTCACTGTTACTGAACTTCCCCTCAATCTGTAGTTTCAGTAAAAACTTTCCTCCCCAAAATTGTGCCTGGTTTGAAGATTCATCCCAGCAGCGTGTGGCTGACTGTGACAAGAGGTTTTGTAGTGAGCGAAGCAACTTACAGCATGGTATTAAGAAAAAGAACACTATGGAATACAAAAGAGAATTCTGTATGCTAATGGTCTTTCTTCTACTTCCTTTTTATTTCATGAACCTCTACCATTTATGATGCCATGCTACCAAAATTCACAACTCTTTTGTTCTTTTTCAAAACTCTAGAAATACTCTGACAGACTTGGGTGTTTTTTGTTCAACTAATCTTCATAATTTTTAATCATACTTAAGGTCACAATCGAGTTTCACCACCACATGTCCATCTCTGTCAATTTGACATCAAAGCACATCTCCTGGGGTCCTGACATTTCATCCATTGCACATCAACAACTCATACTCAGGTACAAAAAATATGAATTCAATCCATTTCGTGAAATCATGATAAACATAAGAATTCACTCATTCTTTACAAGTCCAAATTAAATGTCTCTTCTGAAATTCATGTAAAACTCATAACTATGAATCCCTGGAAATAAAAAAAATAATGGAATGACATACCATTAACATAAAATGATACAATGTAAACATTATCATTCCAAAAGGGAGAATGGGTGTTACACAAAGCACACGCCCACAAGCAGATGATGTGAGGTAATGTATAGTTTGACTTAGAGACTCAAGAGAAGCTCCATCATGGCAGGAAAAATGTGGCACAAGCAGAGGCTGGTCATCATCTCCCAGCCAAGAGCAGATGGACAGCAGCAGCAGGAGAGTGTGCCAAACACTGGCAAGGGGAAGCTGGCTATAACACCCATAAGCCCACCCTCAAAAACAAATCTCCAGAGGCTCCAATTCCCAAACTGTCATCAACAGGGTACCTAGCATTCAGAACACATGCGTTTCTAGGGGACACCTAATTCAAACCACCACAATGGGTAAGTAGAAAGGAAGTTTGTGAGAAAAACCAGATGAAAACTTGTGGAGTAGACTGGACATCTTGTGTGTTCATGACCAGCATCTGGAACACTCTCTGGTACCTGGATCTGGGTCACAGCTGTCTTAGGCATCCATAACCCGATGGTCTGGCTGGGTCCACTCACTACCTGTCATTTTCCCTAGCAATCACATTCCTGGCATCTCTAATTTCCTAAATTCCCCATTACATCTTTGACCTCACGATCATAGTTTCACACTTCACTTATTTAATGTAGCCTCACAGAGATTGCAAAACTTCTAAACATCACCTGTTCTGTCAAGCTTTTCTTTATAAAGGTTAAATTCTCGAGCCTGTGGTGGGTGGACAACAGCCATTCCAGAGAAACTCGCAAGTCATCATCCCTTTTGCTCCAGTTCAAAACACTTGAGAAAACTACAAAGTTGTCAGAAATTTCTGCATTTATTTTGTTCCCATAATTACTGCTTGCAGATTAAAAGAGATTAAGGACATCTATTGATTATGTACAGTATACATGCCACTGGACTGGATCCTTATGGGGTAAAATACTCTAAGGAATACAAGTGGAAGATTAGAGGGTAATATCAATGCTAGATTGCATAATGTAATAACACTGTTAATCCAAAATGAGAAAGACAATAAATATTAGGGATATAAAGCATAATAAATGAAACCTACGTTCAAGTGCTATAGAAAAATAAATGTTGAAACTTAGAGTTAAAGAAAGGTAAGGACACGTGTGTCAATAAAGTTGTGAATCATAATAAAGGGAATATAGGTCTTGGTACACTCATATTTTTTTGTATTTTGAAATTATCTAAAATAAAAAAGTTAAACATAGTTAAATGTGAACTACGTTGGATGATCTAACAAGACTATAATTTAAGAATGAACTGTGCATGGGACAATTGGAATTTGGTGTGAGCACTCACCTTTCTAGTCTACCTTTAAAGCCCTGGAACTTGATGTCATAAACAACCTCTTTACACTACAAGTGGATGAAACCAGGAAAACTCCACAGCTTTGAAGTCAAGAGACTTTTTTTTTAACCCCCTTACATAAGATATTACCTTATGGCTTTTAATGACTCTTTATCCAGTTGCACACCTTTTAAAAATAAGATTAAAGTGTAATTGTTTATGAGAATTATAATTAATATGAAGATTGAAATACCACTTATGCAAGAATCACACTTTCCCTATCTCTTTATCAAGTAACAAATGTCATTCATGATGTGATCTAAGTATTTAAGGTAACATTAGTGTTTTCATGATAAATTTAAATTTAAATTTTAATTTAAATTTATAGGGGGTAATGTTACCCATTTTGGAAAGCTTAATTAATCCCACTTTACCATTTTCAAGACAGTTAGATGCTGCATGTATTTGAGGACACAGCATGGCCCTCATTGCAGATTAATTTAAGCCAGACATACTTGTCAAGATGAATCAGTATCCAGTATCCTTTTAGGCCAAACAAAGCTGAATAACATGCTATCATCTAACAGCAGCAGCAAAATTATCTTTATTCAATCCAGAATTCCCCATAACATTTCATCCCCATACTCAATAGTGGCTCTGTTTACAATTCATATAAACATAGCATATTTTCTATTATTGAGTGATAAGAAAATTGATAAACATGAATGCTACTGGTGTTAGGTTTTAAAATTAATGATTACTGCACAAAAGAAACCCTGTTCAAAAATAATAATGGACAGCACATGATTATATTCACATAGTTATACCTCTTTAACTTTTAATATTTTCATTAAACATTAGATTCAATACTAATTGTTTAACAGGTAGACCTAACATCTTTATAAAATGCATAAAAATAGAACCAATGCCATTGTAGAATGATTCTTTGCTAAACAATTAAGAATGGCTTTTGACTCATGCTGTTCTCCTTAGGAATCTCCCCTTTTACTTTCAAAGCTTCTTGTGAAAGCATTATTCCTCAACCGACTCATGCTGTAGCTAATCAATATCATTATTTGCAGTGTTCATGTTATTTGTAACATATGTGAAATTTTCAAAATAAGTCAATGCTTATTATAAAGAGAATTTTTTTTCTGACATGATTTTGTAAAAGTCTTTTATTGTTTCCAATCATTTGCATGATATGTTTTGATCACAGCACCCTCTACCCTCCTTCTATTTAACCCCTTTTTTCTCAGTGTTCCCTGAGTCTTGGAGAAAATGACAGAGATATGTATTTTTTTCCTTTTGTGTCTGATGAAACAAATGTTTTTGTTTGGACAATATTACAAAATTGATCTGATAAATCAACAGCTCCAAAAACTTTTGCTTCAGATTATCATACAGAATAAATTTATACATATTCCTGGCTTCACCTGGAGCTATTTGCTCATAAAAATTAATTCAACTGAGGTAGTAGCAATGTTTTTCCATACACTGTTAACAGCTACTCTTAGAAATATCAGGCACATAAGTTTGGAAGCATGAAAAAGACTTTATCCAAATCTGTGTTTTGATGACCAACCTCCTACCCTGACTTGCACCTTTCTGCATGGTTTCGTCATGTTTTACTGCAGGATTAACATGATTTGAAAGCCACAGTGACAAATGGTGTGCCAGAGCATACATCAAACCAGAAACTTCAGTGATAGTAACGTGTTGGCCGACACAAATATGTCTTTGAATCCTTTCAGATAAATTTATTGTGTTAGTCTGTCAAGTAACTTTACAGTGGTTGGTAACATCTTTATAATAGAGCTGAGGATAACCTCAAGTTCAAAAAAATGATCTTTGGTAAATGCAAGGAGACATTAGCAAATACAACATTTTACAATTCTAACTGAAAATATGCAGTATCCCATTTGGAAATAATATAGTTGCTCAGTCACTAAGGTACATATCAAGGAGTGCTGTTTGACTTCGCTATTGTGTCAGCTATCTGTGTGGTAAAAATTAACCTTGATGATACTGAACTCTAGCCCTTGTCCTTGAGTGCTGAGAAGTAATCTCGAAGTCCTTGGCTATTATGAGTTGAGCTGCTATAAACATAGTTGCACAAATGTCTCTAGGCTGAGATATAACCAAGAATTGGAATCAACAGAAATGACCATCCATGGAGGAATGAATAACAAAAAATTGGCACATTTACTCAGCTGAAAGGAAAAATGACATATCGAAATTTAGGGAAAAATGATCTGACTTGGAGCAGAATTTACTAAGCGACCTCTCAAAAGAACAGAGTCAAACACCACATATTCTCCTTCATATGTGGTTCCTAACCAGGTTAAGCTTAAACTCTATGCAAACAAGTCAGGAAAAGTGAGAGTTTGTGAACAAAGGTTAAGGAATGGGGGGTGCGGAAGGGGATGACTTAAGCATGAAGCTAAACCAATAATGAATCTAATCATAAAATCCTCACGTTCATAATGTAACCTATTGAGCAAGTAGTGGGCATCATCTGGCAAGAGGGGCCATGAATAGAAGGGGAGAGAGTCTAAACTCATAAAAAATTGATCAGTCTGGAAACTCCTGGCCCCAGTCATTGGCTCCTTCACTCACTGAGCTGTTGACCAAAGTGACCCATGAGGTCCCCAAAACAAGACAGGATTCTGTCAAAGCTCTTAAATGCCCTCCCCAGGCCTGAGGCAAGATCCTGTTGCTGAAGAAACCACAGAAAGCCATCTGTCATCATCCAGAGACCCTGTGAGGTCTAGAATGGTAACCAGCCTAAAGAAGGTTGTTAGTGCAGTGCTGGAAGGCACTGTATAAACTGCCAGGGGAGCTGGTCAAAGACAGATTAAAATAGCTTGTAAAATTCTTATTTATGTTTATGCATTTTACTTAAAATATTTGCTTTCATTGAAGTAAATAGTCAATACATACGTGTGTATATGTACATTGAATTTTCTAGAAATATAACTAAAACTTTTGTTTGGATGAATATTTGGTTTACATGACTATGGTGAGTATCCATCTGCATAGCAACATCCTTCTATTTTTTTTTCTTTTGAAATACTTTAAAGTTATATAAAGAAACAATATGTTGCTGTATTTCTGGGCCTTGCCATCATTGTGCTGGGAGTTATTTGCTGAGGATCTGCTTTCTGCTGGCAGAGCTCTGCACTGGCTCTCCTTATTGTTCTGGACATCTCACAACTAAGTCATTTGTTTTCTCTGAGGACAGAAGTAAATAGCACAATTTGTTTCTGAAAGACGACTAGCTGGTTTTGAAATGTGAGGAAGCTTGTGGTAAATGGGCAGTGTGTTGAAATAAATAAGAAAAATGGGGCAGCAGAGGTGCGTCTTTCATGATGCTTCCTCTCACTCCCTTATACCAAAGCCAGCCTGTGCCTCACTGCAGGGGACAGAAACGACAAAGATTACCAGTGGGAAATATTCCTGAAAATTGCTTAACATTCTTTAAAATATAATCGAAAGATTGATTTACAGAAAACCATGATTTTTCTTATAGTGCTCTGAATGGTTCCTTATTATTTCTGCATTTAATTCATATATGTATATATCTATATATACATGGATATGTGTGTATATTTATATATGCACATATATACCCAGATTTTTTTCAGTGGATATATATTTAGATATCAAAGTTCAGAAACAATGTATCTCATTCTAAAAAAAAATATAATAGCTTTCTCCAACAGAATAAACTCCTTATAAAATATGGATTTATTACTTATGGGCATATAATTATTTCATTGGCATCTTCCCAGGAAATATTTTCTTTTTATTCAAAGCTATTGAAACCAGAAACTTTCCTTCATAGCAACATAAGTTTAAAAATAAGGTGAAAGCAAAACCTGTAAGAGTATAAATCAGTGGAATTAAAACAACTAAAGAGAACATACCAACCTTTTTTTCCAAAGACGAGTACACACATGCACATCTCATTCTACAACCTGTATAGCAGCCCGGTTCCTTCCGTTTGGATATTGACTAACCTAAGTGTCTGACTTGTAAAGAGTAGAAGTCAGTAGATGTGGTCTCTCATGACGGGCAGATAGGTGGCAGAAGATATCACTCGTCCTATGTCACTATGTCCCCTGGAGATCTTCTCACTCCTTGAT
>PVHP010051654.1:0-11362 GCA_004024765.1 Zapus hudsonius | reverse complement strand
TCCCCTACTACTCATGGTCCCTCTTGCCAGGCGACACTCACTACTTTCTCAATAGGTTACAGTATGCTCTTAAGGATTTTATGTTTTTGAACCTAATATGGTTTACCCTCATGTTTAAGCTATTCCCCTCCCCCCATCCCTTACCCCACATTCATAACGTCACACTTCTTTCTTCTAGTCTGTATAAAGAAAACGGTTAAAGTCTGTGTTCTTATGTGTTAACAGTTTCATGAAGTTTTTTTCCTCTGTAGTAAGATTTATTTTTAAAAAAAATCTCAAGTTCTGAAAATTAACAATTTTCTAAAATATGGTGGAAAACTATGACCAAAGGACACAAAAGTTTTTTAAGGATGTTTTTAACACAGTATTTAAAAGCTGCTGACATTTTCAGTAGTAACCATAGGGAGGCCGTTGGTTGTGACTATATTGTCCATACTGTTGTGGGTAGTAAGGTTCTTGTCTGTGCTGTCCATGCCACTGATTGGATCGATTGTTATTTGGCCATTCCCGTCTGTTGTCCCTACCTCTAAACTGTCTGTTATCTTGCAACCAGTGGCCTCTGTTTCTCTGGTTCCCATCAACTCTGCTATTTCATTTCTCAATAATCGGAGGGGATTCAGGAGGGCGCTTCAAGTAATCCTGGTACTCCTTGTCATCTTCTGTGAATCTTCTTGCAAACATCTCTTCCAAATTTGAAATCGCTTCAAAAGTATCACTCATCTTGAAATCTCAGCAGGCCTGGAGGCAACCCTGTGGGTGAAAGCTTGGGGTCTCTTTCGGTGGTGACTGGAACCGGAGCCCGCAGTGGCACCCTCCAGCCCAGACCGCCTGCACATGCTCCCCCGACTCTCCCAGGCCACCGACAGCAGCCCGCCGGAAGCTGTCCACTCAAGAAGTTTTTATAGTAACAGGACATACAAAGTCATAATCAAATCACTTTTCAAGTACATTGGTGAAAACATCAGGTAGGCAGGTTATAGCACAGTGGGGAAATCTCTGTTAATAGGTCTTTAATGCTATCTGATGACATTCTAATTCTTTGCGTTGGGGTTGGGGGATGTTAAGGGGTCTGGTCTTACATTCCCAAAGGGTTTACACAAGGATATAGTCACATACAGAGGTGGGACTAAATGGCTATTTAAGGGGCTAAGATAGCCTGTGAAAACTTGACTGTCATGGTTTGATCCAGGTGTCCGCCACAAACAAATGAATGTGTTCTGATAGATCGATCCTCAGCTGATGGCAGTTTGGGTTTTACAACCTCGATGAAGCTGTGTTGTCAGGGGCCGGCTTATGGGGTTATAAGCCAACTTCCCCTTGCCAGAGTTTGGCACACCTTCCTGCCGCTGTTTGCAGTGCTGTGGCAGAGGTGATGTCCAGCCCTCTGCTCATGCCATCGTTTTCCCTGCCAGGATGGAGTCTCTCCTTGAGTCCGTAAGCCAAATATTCCTCTACAAGCCGCTTTTGTTTGGGTTCTTTCTGCTCAGCAACTAGAAAGCTGACCATAACAGTTTTGGTACCAGGATGTGGGGTCATCTGTTGCTGCTAGAACCCTGATTCTGTGACTTTGGCATTTTGGAACTGATATGCAGGAGGAATATGGACGGATTGGAAACCTTGTCCTAAGAGGTGCCTTGCAGTGCTGTAAGTATAGCGTGATTGACCATTCTGGTCAGTTAAAAGACCTGAATGAAGTAAGAACTATGGACTGTGAGGTTTGGCTTATGAGGGTGAGAAAGAACTTTTTCAGAAGCAGCTTGTGTGAGAGGCTTGCTGTGTTCTGCCTGCCTGTGCCCTAGAAACCTGTGCAGGGTTGCTTGACATAAAGATGGATTGGTGTGAGCAGATGGAGATGGCACAGAAAGAAAGATCTTTGGGTCAAAATTGCTGCCCGTTCATCTGCAATTGTTTGAGAGATTACAGCCATTGAGATTTGGCCAGCTGGTCTGCATTGTAACAACAGGAAGAATGAGGACTCTTTGAAGTAAAGGGCCTGAATGCTTTGATGCCCCTTGGATTAACAAGTTGGTAGCCCACCTGGTTCTGTGGAATGGAGATTGGCTAGAAAGAGAGGGTCATTGGATTTGCAACACAGTTTTGTTTTTGAAAAATGGCCATTGGCGTGTGAAGCAGGTGTGCTAGTCTGCCTGCATGGAGCCCGATGGAGCCATGAGGATGATCTGTGTGTTGCAATGGAGACCCAGTGAATTCCAGGACTATGGATTGGTGCCAAGGCGAGCTGCCAGCACCAGATGACGTTTTCCCAGACTGTGAGTAGCCGAGCTGGAGGGGCAGAATTGAATCTCCAAGAGACTTAT
Organism: Zapus hudsonius; assembly: GCA_004024765.1. Taxonomy (NCBI): domain Eukaryota; kingdom Metazoa; phylum Chordata; class Mammalia; order Rodentia; family Dipodidae; genus Zapus; species Zapus hudsonius. Next base: position 9,044 of record PVHP010051654.1, on the reverse strand, counting down.
TGGTTAGAATCATTGAACTTGGAGTTAGAGATTGATGGTGCCCTGCTTATTTCAAATCTTGTATTGGTTCATTCTGTTTTTGCTGTGCCTCATGTTTTGCAGTGTGAATGTTCTGTGCCATTATGGGTTTATTTTTGGTATTATGGCTCAGTTGAAAGCTGTGGGGACTTAAGAGTTGACCTGAACATATTGTGTTTACATCTTGTATGATTATTAGTTTGTGGAGGCCAGGGGCGGACTGTCATGGTTTGATCCAGGTGTCCCCCACAAACAAATGAATGTGTTCTGATAGATTGATCCTCAGCTGATGGCAGTTTGGGTTTTACAACCTCGATGAAGCTGTGTTGTCAGGGGCGGGCTTATGGGGTTATAAGCCAGCTCCCCCTTGCCAGAGTTTGGCACACCTTCCTGCCGCTGTTTGCAGTGCTGTGGCAGAGGTGATGTCCAGCCCTCTGTTCATGCTATTGTTTTCCCTGCCAGGATGGAGTCTCCCCTTGAGTCCGTAAGCCAAATAAACCCATTCCTCCACAAGCCGCTTTTGTTTGGGTTCTTTCTGCACAGCAACTAGAAAGCTGACCACAACATTGGCCATGGACATGCACCTGCATCATTCCTACTCACCACAATCACTGATGTTGTAGCCAGTCAGTCTTTGTAAATGCTCAATGTAGGTACAGATCTTCAGTTTATAGTGCAAATATTGGTCAGATCGAGGGCTGTAATGAAGAGGAAATAGCAGTGAGCACTGCCAGAAACACCATGGATTCATCATGCATTTGATTTTAAATTAATTTTTGGCTATTGTAAATTCAGCTTTTGTTGATGGAAACAAAATATATTTAAAAACCCTATATAACTCTCACCTCAAAGGGTTAAAAAGAGAATTGATTTTTGAGCCAAAATATGAATGACCATGCCCAGAAACATAGATTCAGGTTTCATGAAGATTTTTTTTTTTTTTTCGAGGTAGGGTCTTGCTCTAGCCAGGCTGTCCTGGAATTCACTATGTATTCTCAGAGTGGCCTTGAACTCATGGTGATCCTCTTCTGCCTTCCAAGTGCTAGGATTAAAGGCGTGCGCTACCACGCACGGCTTGAAGATTTTTAAAAAAATAGTTTATTCATTTTCAAGCAGAGAGAGAAAGAGAGAGAGAGCAAGAGAGCGAGAGAGCGAGAGAAAGAGCACACCAGGGCCACCTTGTGGGTCTGGCTTATGTGGGACTTGGGGAATTGAACCTGGGGCCTTAGGCACTGGAGGCAAGTGCCTTAACCGCTGAGCCATCTCTCCAGCCTAAGATTTTTTTAAAAATAAATATTAATTAAACCAAGAAGCTCATAAATTAAAACACTTCAAATATATTGGTGGAAACATCAGTTACAGCAAACTGCTATGTTATCTGATGACATTCTTAGCCTTTGGATTGGTGGAAGTTAGGGGCTTATTTGTATATTCCAAAAGGATTTACCCAATAGTCACAGGGATGTTAGCTTACACACAGAGGTGGGCAATAAATGGCTATTTAAGGGGGTAAAATAGCCAAAAATAATTCCTTCTCTCAAATAAATTTAAAACACACACACACACACACACACACATATATATATTTTACAGAAGAATGCTTTGTATTAAAAAAAATACCACCAAGATTGAGCTCTAATTTCTTCACTTACCAAGTTGTTTAACGTTGGGTAAGTAATCACTTAAAACTGGATTTTCTTGCTGTAAACTAGGGGGACAAAACAACATAACTTTTGTAAAGTGCCAGGTACATAATAAGTACTCAACAAATTCTGTTTTTTTAAGCCCTGGTTTTCTAGACAGTGTATGCTTTATTTAAAGAATTCTGTAAAACTGTTCAACAAAGTTGAGAGATGCTTAAGTGAAGATGATTTCTTACTTTCTATTGTTCTTGGGGTTTATTTTAAATCCTCTCACTGTGTAGCCTGGCTGACCTCACATGCAAGGCCTTTCTGCTTCAGCCTCCAGAGTGGTGGGATTGTAGGTGCTTGCCATTGCTTTAGGATGATGCTCTTCTCGTTTTCATTTTCGAGGGTTTTTACTGGTTTAATGATGTCATTAGCCTTACCCCTTCTGTTTGGAGAGCTATCTCCCTTGTCCTTTGTGAAGTGCAGTCATTAGGATTTTAGTGTCTCTGGTGAGGTTTTCGGTGAGAGGGAGAGTGCATGAAAGCTCTCCAATGTGCAGTCTACACTCAACTTCATTCATGTAGCAAGTATTTTACGACAATGTCTCTGTCAATCCTTAGTCAGTTTTCTATGGACACCATAAATGAGAACTTGTTCTGATGGAGACAGACCGTAAGTAAGTAAACAAGAAAAATGATCAGAGATGATAAGTATTTTAGATGAAATGAATCAGATGATGAGAAATTATAAACTGCTATTGTTCATAACTTTAATTCGGGTAATCAAAGAGGAAGTGATTTTGAACTGCAAACCAAAGGTTCAGCCATGGAAAGGGCTGAGTAAAGAACTTTAAGAAAGATGGGACATTGGTTAGGGGTGTGGATGAGCATGGCTCTTTCGAAGAACAGAGAGCAAGCTGTGACTGATACCGAATGAGTCGGGGACAAATGGGTGAAGATGAGGTCAGGGGCAGATGAGGGTTAGTGACTCCGAAGATTGTCAGACAGAGCTGGGAAAGCTCGAGAGAAATGTGTATCAGTGGGATGGTATGTGCTTATTAAAGAGAAGATAATTGTGGCTGCTGTGTGAAGAATTCAGTGGAGGGTGTCAGGAATGGGTGTAGGGAGGCCAGGTAGGAGGCACTTGTATAGGTACTGGTGGTAGTGGTAGGGATGGAGAGAGAAGGGTGCTTGAGATTAATTAGGCTTGTTGATACGGGCTCCAAATCTCTGGAAGAGGAGCTCTGATTTGATTTTTGCATCTATGCAGGAACTATTATGTATGTGTGTGTTCTGAGTGAGAATGTGTGTTCTGAGTGACTTTCTGTTGAGTCAGTATGTATGTGTGGAGTGTGTATATGTGTGGTCTTTGTAGCTTTTGAATAAGCTGGTGGTGTGGAGGGACAGAGCAATCTTGTTGGTGGCAGGAAGACTAACTCAGAGGATAGTACTGGTAGATCTGAAATCAAGGCCCAGAGAATGCTAACACAGCTAGTCACGGAGACAGTGAGGACTGAATTGCGCTTATCCTGTTTCTGTATCTAGGATGGATGAGACTGAGGAATGAAAGATAACTTGATTAAAGAAGTCTCACTGTTGGAGCTGGGGAGATGGCTCAGCATTTAAGGCAATTGCCATTAAAGCCTAACAATTTGGGTTCGATTCACCAACACCACATAAAGCCAGATGCACAAAGTGGAGCATGCATCTGGAGTTTGTGTGCAGCAGCTGGAGGCCCTGGCACACCCATATTCATTCTCTCTCTCTCTCTCTCTCTCTCTCTCTCTCTCTCTCTCTGTGCCTCTCTCGCTCTCTTCTCTCTATGTCTCTCTGCTTGCAAATAAATAAATAAATAATAAATAAATAAATAAGTACATAAATAATTTAAAAAGTCTCTCTGTTGAAATAAGCCCAATTTGATTTCAGGATAGTTTTTACCAGTCTTAATCATAACCAAAGTGAAAAGAAACCTTACTTAAATTCACACAGATTTCTATGCAAGGAATTCCACTAGTCTGTGCCGAGTGATTCTCCTGCGCGCTTTGTCCTCCTGCCCCCATACTTACTCCTTTCCACATTTGAGATGATGATGAAGAATAGAGATAAGAGTCTCTAACCCAGGCTGCTACAAATTCCCTATGTAGCTGAGGACCCTGAACTTCTGATCCTCTTGCCTCCCTCTCCCAAGTGCTGGGTTACAGGTACCCATTTTATGCAGTACTGGAGTTTGAACCTAGGGCTTTGTACATGCTAGGTGAGCACTCTACCAACTGAGCTCCATTCCCAGCCCCACATTTGAAATTCTTGATTCTTGAGAAACTCACTATATTTTTTTATTCTCTCTCAGGACATCTTTGAGGATGCCTTGGAAACCATCTCTGTGTAAGTAACAATGTAATGGAGTATGTTGTAGTGGAAAATTAGTGGTTCTCTTGTATAAAATGTTGTAAATACTTCATTCTAAAGTTTTTGATAGTGGTCATTGAAAAAACAAAGTTGCTGCTCTGCAATTAAAGAATTACAGTGGAATTATGCTTAAGGATCTACCTAACTTTCTGTCATGTATATTTTGAATATTATTTCTTATAACATTAAGTAAAATAAAATGTTTTCAGTGAATTATTTTGTTTATAGCTAACCCTTTTAATATTTGTCCATGCTTATTTAGTAGGTTAGCCTTATTGTAGATCTTGGTTTTGGTTTGTATTTAATTTCTTAGATTTAAAAACCCCATATGGTTTTTATAATAATTTAAAATGACTAAATAATATTAGATCAAGTACATACTGCAGTTTACTCAGACACTTCTCCATTGTTAGACATTTAGGTTGTTACTAGTTTAGAAAACATCAGACTAAGTAATGTATATTTTCATCTATATAGCTTTGTCACATGTTTGCATTATTTCCAAAGATTAAGATCTCAAATGAAGGATTATTGGATCAAAAAGGATTAGCACGTTTATTGCTGTTTACCTATCTCAAAATGCCTTTTGTCATAGACATTGGGCTGCCATGAGAAAATACAATATGGCACACTGCATAGCTAAAGCAGTAGAAGCTTATTTTCTCAGGGCCTTGGTCTTTGGAAGTCCAGGATGAAGGTGTCAGCATGGCTCTGGTCTCCTCTCTTCCTAGCTGGCAGATGTCTGCCTTCCTGATGGTTCTTCATGTGGCATAGCAGGGCCAGACCACAGTGCTGTTCTTAAACGGTCAATGATTCATCCTGACCGCATGCGATCTCTGTCATCTCCCAAAGGCTCCATCTTTCCATGCTATCACCATGGAGTTAGGGCTTCAGTAAGGGAATTCATGTATGCTGCTGGGATTGGACACACAATTTAGTACCTAGCACTTTCGAAAGATTTCTGTCTGTTTACATGGCTAGCAGTGCTGTGTAAGTGAAGTGATTCAAACGGGAGCATTGCCCACTATTACTTGAAAAATAGTTTTTACTACTTGTATGATACCTTCTCTAGTGCTTTAAAGTTTTTTTGTTCTGTTATAATACTTTTCTTTGACTTTTGTCTTTTAGCCTATTTTACTTTTTGTTGTTGTTTTGAGACAGGGTCTAGCTGTAGAGCCACAGCTGGTTTAACACTTGATCTTCCTGCTGTGGCCTCTAGGTGCTAGGGTTATATTATGCCTGTCTTTCTTTCTCTTATGTTCTCAGGGATTTTAGTATCCTAATCTTTTGTCATTGTGATTTTTTTTTTTGAGGTAGGGTCTCACTCTAGCCCAGGCTGACTTGGAATTCATTATGTAGTCTCTAACTCACAGCAATCCTCCTATTCCCGCCTCCTGAGTGCTGGAATTAAAGGCATGTGCCACCACACCTGGCTCTAATTTTTTGTCATATTTACTATAGTGTATTAGTTACTTTCTTATTGCTTAGAGAAAAATACTTAACAAACAGTTTAAGGAAAGAAAGAATTTATTTGGCTTACATTTCCAGGTATATATTCCATCATGGTGGGGAAGGTATGGTAGGAGCAAGAGGCTGGCTAGTCACACTGCATATGTAGTTGCAAAGCAGGCAGTGAATAGGAAGTGGTACTGTATTAAAATCCTCAAGACTCACCCCCAGTGATCCCTCAAGGTTCCACAACCTTCTCAATCAATGTCACCCAGCTGGGGACCAAATGTTCCAAAAGATGAGCCTATGGGAGACATTTCACATTGAAACCACAGCAGATTGTTGTCTCAAAATTATCTTTTGTGTAGCCGTTAAAATTTGTATTTTGTTCAAAACTCTTAATGTTTTTGTTGTTGAATGTAAGATTAAATAAACATAGTCATAGTTGGATTTCAAAGAATAACCTTTTAATTTTGGAGCAATGCATGATTTACAGAATTATTGTGAAAATAATACAGAGTTCCAGTATATGCTACCTGGTTTTTCTTATTAATTTATTAACTCTACATGCTGTATTCATGATCCTGTGTGAATACTACTGGAATTTGAATCTGGACTATCCATTAAAGGCCTACACAATACAGGCTTCTTGCTCATCTGGGCACTTTTGTCAAGTGGTAGACATTTTTTTAAGAGGTTGGACCTGGTGGGAAATTTTAGGTCACTGGGCAAGGCTTTGGAGGGGATTATGGAACCTTGTCCTCCTTCCCTTTCTCTTTGCTTCACTATTATTAAGTTGGTTTTATTCCAGAAATATTAGGATGGTTCAACAAATGCAAATCCATAAATGCAATACAGCATATGGAGAAACTTGGGACTTAAGTTACATGATCATCCAAATGATAAATAAAGCCTTTGACAAAACTCAACATCCCTTCATAATAAAAGCCCAGAAACAGGATGAACATACCTCAACATTGTAGAGGCTGTATATAACAGACCTGCAGCCAACATTATACTAAATGGGGAAAAATTGAAAGCATTCTCTCTAAAGTCAGGAATGAGACAAGGGTGTCCACTTTCTCAGTTGTTACTCATTATAATGTTTGAAGTCTTAGCCAAAGCAACAGGGCATGAGAAATATTATACCTATTGCAGAAGATATCATTCTGTACTTCAAAGACTGTATCAACCCACCCCATCTGAAAACACTTGAGTTTCATAAACACTTTCATCAAAGCAGCAGGATACAAAATCACTCTATAGAAATAGTAGCTTTTCTGTATACCAATAATAAACATGCTGAAAAGAAACGAGTAATTGCATTCACAGTAATCTAAAAAACATGCTAGAATTAAAGAAGGCAAAAGACCTCTTCATTGAAAACTTAAAAACCCCCGAGGAGGACTAGAGAGATGGTCCAGAGGTTAAGGCACTTAACCTAACGACCTGAGTTGTATTCCCCAGTACCCATGTAAAGCCAGATGCACAAAGTGACATGAGCGTCTGGAGTTTGTTTGCAGTGGCTGAAGGCCCTGGCACACCATTCTCTGTGCCTGTCTCTCTCTATTTCTCTCTGCTTGTAAATAAAAAAATAAAAACTCTCTTAAAAAAACCACTGAATAATAGAAGAAGAGACTGGAAAGATAGAGCTAGCATATTTATATCTTGGTAAAATTACTGTTGTGAAATTTTGATTCTTTTGTATTTATTAAAACTTGTTTTATGGCCTAAATGTGATCTTAGATTTTAGATTGTGATTTTAGATAAAATTCTATATACTACTGAGAAGCTAATGGATGGGATATTCTGTAGATGTCTCTTAGGTCCATTTACTCTGTGGTACAGTTTAACTCTGCAGTTTATTTGTTGGCTTTCAGTCTGGATTTACTATCTATTGAGAATAGGGCATTGAAGTTGCCCATTATTAATGTATCAGGGCCTACCAAACCTCTTGTGTCCATTAGTATATGTTTTATGAAATTGGGAGCCTAAATGTCTGTTGCATATGCATTTACAGTTTTTATGGTTTTTTGATATATAGTGGCCTTCTTTCTCTGTTCTGATTTTGGCTGGAAGTCTTTTTCAGATATAAGAACAACTCGTTTTATTCAAGTCTCAGTCTTTGGTGGTGAAATGTGTTACTAATAGGCAACAGACAGTTGGATCTTTAAAAAAAATCTTTAAGAAATTCATTAGTGTCTGAAATAATCTGAAACACACAAATCTGAATTTGTGAAATATAGGCTTTGTGCTAAGCAATTATACCACAAATTTGTTCAAGTGGTTGAAATTAATCAGATGTCTGCTATGAATACAGATAAATTAGGAATATGTGAATAGCTCATTTTTCAAGACTCAGAAAATAACTCCTGGCCATTTTTATTATTTATTTGCAAGGAGAGAGAGAGAGAAGGAAAGAGAGAGAGAAGGAGAGGGGAGGGGGAAAGGGAGAGGGAGGGAAGGAACAGGAGGGAGAGGGAAGGAGAGAGAGAGAAGAGAGGGAGGAAGGGACAGAGAGAGAGAAAGAGAGAGAGAGAGAGAGAGAGAGAGAGAGAGAGAGAGAGAGAGAGAGAGAGAGAGAGAACATGTGCTCCAGCCTTTCCAGTCACTGCAAACAAACTCTAGATGCTTGTATTGCTTTGTGCATCTGGCTTTATGTTTATGTGGGTACTGGGGAATTGAACCTGGGTCTTTAGGCTTTGCAGGCAGGCATCTTAATTGCTGAGCCATATCTCCAGCCCAGGATCTTTTATTTTTATGTTTTTATCCAATCAGTTAATCTGCATCATTCTATTGGAAAGTTAAGACCATTTCCATTGAGGCTTATTGTTGAAAGAGGTTTGCAGATTCTTGTGATTGTATTGATTATTTCTCAGGTTGGATGATTTGTGTTCTGCCAGAACACGTGCAGGGCACAGAAATCTGTGTGCTAGCCAAGATGTTCATTGACCAAGGAAAGCTCACCCCAGATGAAGTCATAACCTGAAAAATCTCACCTACTGTAGTTGGCTGTTGGATGGTTTCCCAAGGACACTTCCACAGGCAGAAGCACTAGATAAAGCTTATCAGATAGACACAGTGATTAACCTGAATGTGCCCTTTGCGGTCATTAAGCAGTGCCTTACTGCTCCTTGGGTTCATCCAGCCAGTGACCAATACAAGATGGAATTCAACCCTCCCAAAACTGTGGGCATTGATGAGTTGACCGGTGAGCCTCTGACTCAGCAGGACAACGACAGACTAGAGACAGTGATCAAGAGACTGAAGGCTTATGAAACCCAAAGAGAGCCAGTCTTGGCTTATTACCAGAAAAAGGGTTATTGGAAACATCCTCTGGAACAGAAACCAACAAGATCTGGCCCTACATCTATGCTTTTCTATAGACAAAAGCTCTAGAAACCTACCAGAAAGCCTCAGTTACCCCCTAATGAGAGCAAATGAGTAGGATCTTGGGCTTTGCACAAAGTGGCTCCTTTCCTAGGATGTAGCATGTATGAATTCTTTACAGGTGTGATTGATTCTTACTGTCTTTATTCCAGAC
>PVHP010051653.1:0-11381 GCA_004024765.1 Zapus hudsonius | reverse complement strand
CTGATATACCTTTACTGGTGTTGCTGGGTTCTCTGGGCGCAGAGATAGGGGCTGATGGGTTCCTCAGGAGCAGAAAAGGAGCGGGACAGACGCATTGGATGCCGGAGGCCGGTAGGAGGGGCTACGTAAGAGCCCCTGGTTGGGTCCACAGGTGGCAGAGCAAGAAAACAGAAAAAAAAAGTAAATAAGTAAACAGAGTAGCTAGGGCCTGTGTGGCTGGAGTTGGGAGGTGGAGGAGCTTCGTAGGAGCCCCTGTCCTGGTTGTGTGGGGAAAGAGAAAGAAAAGAAAAAAACCAAACAAACAAGGAAACAGACTAGTATGGGGGGGCGTGGTCGACGGGCTTGAGGCTGGAAGGGGGGGGGAGGGTCTATGTGGGAGCCCCTGACCCCGCGTGCCGGTGAAAGAGAAAGAAAAGAAAGAAAAAAAAAACAAGTAAACAAGGAAACAGACTAGCGTGGGACGGCAGAACCTGGGGGTCGGGGCTATGTGGGAGCCCCCCTCCCTGTGTGCCACTGAAGGCGAAAGAGAAAGAAAAGAGAAAAAAACAGGTAAACAAGGAAACAGACTAGCAAGGAGGGGCGTGGCCACCGGAAGCCAGGCGGAGGGGCTGAGTGGGAGCCCCTGTCCCAGTGAGCCAGTGAAAGAGAAAAAAAAGGAAGAAAAAAAAAGTAAACAAGGAAACAGCCTAGAAAGGGGGGAGGGAAGTTGGGCCAGATGTGCTGGAGGGGGGAGGGGCTACATACAGTTGGCTATGGAAAAAAAGTAATAATACTAATAGAAATATAAAAGGAAAATAAAGTTGAAAAAGAAAGAAGCACAAGGGCCCGGGAGGGAAAGACAGAGGGCAGGAGGGTCGGGGAAGAAACCCAAGGGAAGCCAGCTGAGGCCGACGTAAAGCCTCAGGTGGCCAGCAGGCTGAAGCCGCCGGCTTCTGAGACCTCATTGCCTGTGGTGAGTGCTGGTCCTAGATGGCGGCTTCTAGTCATGAGGATGCTGTGCCAGGAGGTGTCTGGAGCTCAGAGCGTGGCTGCAGCTTGTGTCCAGGACCTTGATCCCTGCTGAAAACTCTGACCCTTGTTTCCCGAGGGACACGGTGTGTCTGCTACTCAGCCATCTTTCCAGGAGTCTATAAATGTTTTTTAATGGTAAGGAATTTTGATAAAAACCTCTGCCCCTCTATGGAAATCTAGAACCTTGAAGGATAGTTTGCTCTTTAAGGCTATTATGAACTTATCCTTGTCATGAGTGTCCTGGCTCTCAGCTCCATAAAACCTGCAATAACTGCTGTTTTATGACTTATATCTGGCCATAGCACAAAAGATTGATTATAGAGAAGACAGCACTTCAAGGAGAGGATATAGCACTTTCAAATATATGGCTTCCCAATAGATTTCTCATGAGATGAGCCAAAAATGCTTCTTTAAGATTCATGCAGGCAAATGTGGTCAGTGCCCAAGTCTTTAAATAATATGCACAATCTTTAAGCTTATATTCTGGGCCTTTTACATTGTGATATCCTTATTAGAGCCAATAATGTGCTAGAGGGGTGAATTATGTTTTCTGAAATTAGATTGAAATATTTTAAGGAAAAAACTTCTGCCTCTATATTCCTCCATTTTCTTATTTTTCCTCCACACTCTCCACTCATTTCAGTAAAGTTTCTTTTACATTACTTAATAATTTTAAAGCTAGTATAGGATGTTTACAGTTTTATGGAGTTAATAAAGAAAATTTTTAAAAAGCCTCCAAAATTTTCTATGTTCTGAAACCCAGAGGGGAAAAAAGAAGGATAAAAAGAAAAAGCCTCATGTGGAAAATGCTAAATGCTGTCTTATCAGATGGTACTGGAAATATGATAAGAAAAATGACTTCTATATATCTAAATGGCAGTTGAAAGAACAAAAATCAGGGACTGTTAATGTAGCTAGATGTTGGGACTCAGGTAATGTGGCTTATAATTCATTCTGACAGACATTTGTAAGGAGATCAGAGCTGGGCTGACCAAAATATTACCTCTTGAAAAAAAAATCAGCTTCAATACTGATACCTCACATGTCAACCTGATCTCTCCAAGGCGACTCCTTTCCAGCTAAGTGCTCAATTTAATTTACCGCATTTCTTTGGAGATATTTAGTACTTTATATTTTTATATGTCATGGAAACTGAAAACATAAATTATCCTTTGTTTTCTTTATTTTTAAAGGTGGTCTTAGAAAAATAATAATTAAAATGTATATGATTCTTCTTTGAGTCCTTTCATTGTTCCCATTGAGGGACAATGAGTTCTCCTAGCTTTGTGGCTGAGAACCCCCTGGGCCGTACTTCTAGAATGCTTTTGCAATGACTGAAAAGTCTAAAAGTAATTTTAGTCAGCTATTTGTTTTGCCTTCAGAGATAATGATTGTTTTGACATTTCCCTTTACCTACCTGAAATACTTTGACATGAGCATTTATTTTTGTATCTTATGGTTGCTGCCTAGCTTCATCATGGGATGTAGGAGAAACATTGGAAAGATTTTCTTTTTAAAATATTTTTATTTAATTTTTTGAGATAGATAGGCAGAGACAGAGAGTGACTAGGGGCACTCCAGGACCTACTACCACTGCAAGTCAACTCCATACACCTGTGCTACTTCATGCCTCTGGCTTTACATGGGTATTGAAAAATCAAACCCAGGCCATCAAGCACTGCAAGCAAGCACCTTTAACCTTAGCCATCTTTCTAGCTGCCTTATTTTAAAAAAAATATTGTAACTGAAACATTGTAACTAAGACTTTCCCATTTTTTTAACTCAACGGCTGAAACTCGTAGGCAGAGCTAATGTAACAGAGCTATCTGGGCATTTCTTTACATAGTAATACCTCATAGAGTAGGAGAAGATATTTTAAATAGAAATACCTCATAGAGTAGGAGAAGATATTTTAAATAGAAATACCTCATAGAGTAGGAGAAGATATTTAAAAATCAATTGGCCATTAAAAAAATCTGATGCTACCTTGTCAAAAGTTATTTCTTCTACATATACACAGACCTGCTTGTTATGGTGCTACACAAAGACTAGTCCCTTCCCAGCCTACATCTGGCTTGAGGAGCATGCCAACAATGCTTAATGTAAAGGGTCACATCTGTCAAGGAGGATTACAAATCACACCAGTGATGCCGTGTAATTAGTAACCCTCAAATGACTCCAGCTGCTAGTTCCCTGAGCATTTATTTGCCTTGGGAACATCTTCCAGGAAGGCTAACTCGTAATCAAGAGTATTTGGGTCCAAAGGACACTAGCTGTGGTGAATTAGGAACTTTCCTCCCCTAATTTAAAAAAAATCATCTTTCTCATCTCTCTCACCAAGTTTCCTAGCAGGTCTTTCATCTAGAGACTAGTGTAGAATGTGCTTCAGCTCTTTGAGCAGAGATTGGGCTGTTGACTTTGTCTCTGAGCAAAATTCTCCCATGAATTCTGTGAAAAGTCAATCTGTCTGTTTTCTGTGTGTTAGAGTGATTTGAGAATGACTATGAGCCTGTAACTGGAGACTTCACACTGGGAAGCTGACCTTTTGCTTGCAAGAAGATTTGCTGTTTGGTTGGCTCGTGGGTACACCTGCAAATGCTGGCATGCTGGGCTGTGTTTACAGATCAGAATCCACTACTGGCTGAGATGGAAGGTGCAGTATGGAAAATGGAGGTTTAAAAATGTTTCACTAGTTTTCAGTTTTACTGCATTCTTTTCTATATGTATTTGGATGGGCTTTCAGAGAAAACCCACTAACTCTTAAATGGCTGAGGAATAATAGTGAACAGACACCTATTTCATACCATGGGATAAAAACTAGTTAGTTGATTTTAAACTAAAGTGTGAAATGAAATTACAAAACAACAAAAACTTACAGATATGTATGTTACTTGTATATATATATTTTTTGCAATTAAGCACTTTCTAAGCATAACAGAAGAGAACAAATTGGGAAGTAAATGACTGATGTTACAGAAATGAACAATTATATGGTAAAGACTCATCATAAAATTAAAGGAAAACCATAAATGGGAATTAATGGAGCAGATATTAAGTATAATTGGTTTACTTAAACAATTTCAATTTAAAAAGTTGAAAAGACAAGTAAGAAAATGAACAAGTGCCATTAATAGGTAATTCCAAAGGAAGAAATAAAAATGGTCAATAAATAAAGAAATATTTATCTTCTTTGGTAGCTGAACAAATACAAACTACATCTATCTTTACTTTGGGACATTTGAAAAAAGTTTGATAATAACTGGTGTTAATAGTGATTTCAGAAAACCGGACCTTCATATATTGAAGTAAGAATGTAAATAGGTAAATCTCTTTATCGTTTAACATAAAAATATGTATGTACTTGCATTTGTAGAAAGATACCTTAAGGAAATAATTAGAGATGTGTAGAAAGCAGTACTGCTTTTAAGGTATAAAATTATAAGGGAAAGACAGTAGGAGATTGGTTAAATAAATTATATATGCTTGTAGGTTGAGAAGTTATGCAGTCATATAAAATCATGTTGTAATAGAATATTTATTGACCTAAAAAAGCAACCACAATCTGAACTGAGTTTAAAAAATAAATTTAAAAATAGTAAATAGAAGAAGTACCATATTTTTAGCGAAAGAGAGAGAGATAAATTGGATCATAGACACGGATAGAGTCATAGAAAAGACTAGAAGTAATAATTCCAAAACAGTCATCTCAGAGTAATTATATTATAGGCTGCTGCTTTTCCTTTACTTTGAAATGTATTAGTTTTGAAGTTAGTGATGTGAAACAAAAAATTATCTATGCACATAGAAAAATGCAATTAAAAATACACATCTGTCTAATTATTAGAAAATACTGGCAATGATTAGCTTGTCTTTGGAGCCCATGGCCTAATTTGTGCATCTTTTTTTTCTTTTTTATACCCTATAGACTTTGCGAGTCCTTAGTTTTTTCATTCATTCATCCTCTCATCTATCCATTCCTCCATTCAACAGACATTTGTTGCATTCATACCACACGCAGGCTCAGTACTGATTCCTGGCTTAACAGGATTCTGAAAATATTTTCTAAATGTTTTTTTTTAACCTACACTTAACAGTTTGAGGAACCTTACCCTTGTCAATGCAAATGACACAGCTCTCACTTCTAGGGGGCTACAGAGTTTATTCTGGAGCCTAATAATGAGTGACAATTGCCAGGGCAACATAGATTTAGGTTACCTAAATTCTATGTTCCTATGTGTTAACAATTTCATTAGGGCTTTATGGGTACAGAACCAAATAGTGTGTGTGTGGGGGAAGTGGGGAAATCACCACCATAGGTTTTAGATGGTATCTGATGACATTCTTGGTGCTTGGGTTTGTGGAAGCTGGTGCTCTGCCAGTACATTACATAAAGGTCGCACCTGATCAACTGATAGTGAATGTTAGGTCATACACAGAGGTGGGCAATAATGGCTGTTTAGGGGCTAAAAGTAGCCCAAGTTAAATTGCCTTTGACCTTGCAGGATTCCATCTCCTTTATGATAACAGTTTTATCCGTCCATTCAGCTTTGCTGGAAGTAGGTGCAGTAGTAGATGCAGTGCTTTTCTGAGAATTTTAGTTCATACCTTCATACCTCATAGGTCAGTATCTGATAGGACAAATACTGTATATGTGAAATGGATGATACTGGTTTTCTACCTGAACTTTAAATATTGCATCAGTTACTTCTCATTGTGTGGGACCCTGCTGAGGGGCCTGGAGGATGTAGGGTTTTGCTGAGTCTGGCAGGCTTCTGGGACTGTCTCCTTCTGAAGGAAGTTGAGGCAAAGTCTGAGGGCCCCTATAAATCTTAGCAATCCTGAAAACTCCAGCCCCCAGGCAGGCCACAGCTGAGATTAGCAGGCAATTCAAAGCCTAACTTATTCCAGCTACAATAACATGCCTAAGCAATAAGGTTACATTTCCTCTACTGACATCACAATTCTATACATGTCCATGTATAGTCACATAGCCCCCTAAATCTATGAAAAATAGGTATCCAAAGAATACTGGCCCCTGCCAATCTCCTTGCTTCCTATGCTTCTACCTCTGACTTTCCTCTATATAAACAACTGCTATCTATACAATAAAATGAGAATTGCCCACTGCCGCGTTCTCCCAAGAGTCCTCATCTCTCGTTCGGCTCACAGCTATTCCAAGCCTCTGCTCACCCAGCCCCTGTGGGCGAACAGGGAGTTGATGCGCGCTGCAACTCCCTAACTAACTCACGGACCCAGATCATTGCAGAGACAAAATACCTGAGCAAATATCAGTTTAATAGAGAGGGCTTAATTTCAGCTTACAGTACCAGTTAACAGTTCATCATGGTGAGGAAAGCATGGTGGCAGGAGTTTGAATTAGCTAGTCACATTCAACCCACAGTGAGGAATCAGAGAGTGATTAATGTTGCTACTCAGCTGGCTTTCTCATTCTTATATTCCAAGATCCCAGCCCATGGGATGGTATGGCCCACAGTTAAGGTGGGTTTCTCCACCCCATCCTAATCTAAGCAATCCCTCACAGGTGGTTCTAGGTCCTGTCAAGTTGACAATCGATACAAATCATCACAAATATTTTTGACTAAAGCTATGAGTATATGAAGGCAACTTTATATGGCTATGCCTGTCAGATTATGTTACTCTGCCCACACATATCCAAATGGATAGCATGCTTCCAATTATATTTTACTCTGCAGGGCCCCAACCCCAGAATTTTCCATTATCAAGGGTGCTTCTGGAAAATTGTAATGGATATGAGTTCAATCTTCTTGATCCTGACCTTCCCTATCTCATGGCTTTTGTAATTCCTATCATTTGTCCTTCTCTGCCTTCTGGCATTTGCATTCTTCTCCTCTATGACTTGCCCTCTGGATTCTGGTTTCTACATGTGTTGTGATCTAAACATCTGCTCAACTTTCATCAGCACCTCTACAACTTTTCTATCACTGCTATAACGAAGTCTCATAAATTTAGAGGCTTACAACAAGACAAATTTATCTTACAGTTCTGGAGGTCAAAAGTCTAGAATGAGTTTTCCTGAGTTAAAATCAAGGTGCTCCAAGGGTTGCTCTTCATTTTTCTGCAGATCTTAGGGGACAATCAGTTTCCTTGACTCTTTTGGCTCTACTGCTTGGTTTCTAGCCCCTTTCTCCAACTTTTGGCTGCATCTGATTGTTCTTCCATGGTCACCTCTGTCTCTGACTATGACCGAGAAATATTTTCTATTTTTAAAAACCTGTAGTGGGTTGGATTGCAGACCTTCAAAAATTTGAATACAGATACATGTGAATATTTCATTTTTCAGAAAAAAATGGTGTTTCATAAATGCAATCATACATTTGGAGATATAAAAACATCCCAAATTATTTTTCTGGGCTCCTTATCCTATGACAATTTGTTTTAAAAAAGAAGGGAAGATGGAGATTTGAGATATACAAGAGAAAAGAAGACAAACAGAGGATTGGGCAATATGTCATATAGGCAGGGATTTGAGTAGTGTAGGTATAGGTCAAGGGACACTTGGAGGTACCAAAAGCTGAAAATATAAGGAGTGGGTCTCCGCAGAGCCTCCAGAGGTAAGCTCTACCTTTAATTCAGATGTATGGCCTTCAGTCTGAAGAAGATTAAATTCCTATTTGTGGTAGTTTTTACAGCAGCCACCAGAAATGAATATAGTTACCATGTGAGTACATAGAAAGTCGTATAATCCAAAATAATTTCTCTATATCAAATTCTTTTTAAAAAATATTTCATTTATTTATTTGTAAGCAGAGAGTTGTGGAGAGAGAGAGAGAGAGAGAGAGAGAGAGAGAGAGAGAGAGAGAGAGAGAGAGAGAGAGAGAGAGAATGGGCACACCAGGGCCTGTAGCCACTGCAAACGAACTCCAGATGCATGCACTTTGTGCATCTGGATTATATGGGCACTGGAGAATCAAACCTGGGTCCTAAGGCTCTGGAGGCAAGTGCCTTAACCGCTGAGCCATCTTTCCAGCTCCGTCAAATTCCTTAACCTTCATTATATTTGCAGATTCTCTTTTATAATATAAGATACAGTCAGTCATGTGTTACAGAATTAGGATGTAGATACCCTTATGGGGCCATTATTTTACTTAACATGGTGCTTGGGTAAAATCATCACCCATAAAATTGTTTCACTCATGCCTTCCCAGAGCAGAGCCAGTTCCCATACTATCTTTTATATTTTGCTTCCATTCTTACTTAATTGTCTTCAATCTCTTTCCTGGGTCTCAACCTTGAATAATAGAAAGCACATCAATGTGGATTCAGGCAGACCCATGTTTAAATTCTGGCTCTTTGTCTATATTCTATGTCATGTTTGAACATTTTTTTTCAACTTTTTAAGAGTTTCATTTTTTATCTGTAAAATTTGTGTAGTCATACAGACTCCATAGAATTTTGATGAGGATTACATAGACAGTACATATTTTATTGAAAATTTTGATACATAAGTGTATTGTAATTTCATCCCATTACCTTGTTTTGTCTCTCTTACCCTCATTTCACTAAATCCTCTCCTCTTTCCAAGTAGTCTTTATTCTATTTTTATATCTCACTATTTTTATTTCCCTCCATCATATATGTCAGAATGTTGATGGGTTCAATATTGTGCAGGTCTAACAGAGGTAATGACATCTACTGTAAGGTCACTTTCTGATCTGATTATACATAGAAATTCTTTTGATGTCACTGAATTTCATTTTATACCTTGATTATGCCTACATAACAGTAAAACTCTTAGTTGAAAAGGGAGAAATCTCACTAACTTGGTTTCTGGGCAAAACATAGTTATACTAACAGAAGTACAAATGTGTATCATGTACCCAATATATATTAAGTTCTACAGGTTCTGTTTTACAAGACTGACAGAAGTAGAAAAGCTTGAAGAGTGGTGAATACTGACAAACAACTAGGTGACCACAAAAGAGTCTGGAGCCATGATAGCCACAGACACAGGGAAGGCTTGGTATAGCATAGAAGGTGATAAAGTCCCTGTGGAGTAAAGAATAGCTAAGTTGCAGTCTCAAGGGTAAATAAAAGTTAGCTATATATTGTCCTTCTATACTCCACAAAAGGAAAAGAAAACAAATTAACATGAAATCCCATTTTAAGTTCAACCAGTTAAATTTTAATTTTCGTTAAAAATTCTGGATACATAAGCAGAGCCATTTTTGCTTATATTTTAATTTTTTATTACATTTATACTACTGAGAGGGGAATTAATGTCCCTCTATTACCTGACTTCTTTCTGGTTACTTCAAGAAAAATAGGGCGGTTGGAGCATGATGGCGGACGAGTAGCAGCTTCGCCAGGACTCTCTCCGTAAAGGTTTGATTTTCCAGCTGGGATCCAAACCCCGGACCCCAAAGGGACTTGAACCCAGGCCCTCCCTCCCCCCAGCTTCTGTGCCAGTGCAGACAGGGTTCCTGAGCAGATCTCTGCTATGCAGAGGAGCGGAGAGTTGACCCATCCCCCACCCCAAGTCCCGCCATAGTAGACTCTCTCCGGTTCCCAAGCTCGTGTCCCCGGCTGAGCACCTTTCCCTCACAGGGCCCCCTCCCTCCAGCGCCCGATCTGGTGCACTTCTCTTCATGAACCCTCCCCCCCAACACACAGGCAGAAGCACTTCTAGGGCAAACTGACCTAGTTCGCCACTGTAACCTAACTTGGGACTGCAGCTGCAGGCGGGGACAGGCCTTTGGTAGATACCCAGGAACTGCTGCCACTGCTGAAATGACAGAGGCCAGTCAAGGCTGGGACCACGCACCACTACTGGGAGGGCACAGGTGACTATGGTGGGCACCAGGGACCATGGGCCACTGAAGGGAGGACACAGCAAAGTGGGCTGAACAGCACTCCCCAGGGTGCCTGAGTCCCTCTCCCCTACCTGGACATGGGCAGAAACCAACGAAAAAACCCACAGAAATCAAAGACGAAACTCCCCAAATCAGGGCCCCTAGTCCCACTATGGAACACGAAAGGGACAAGGAAGTAGAAGTAGTAAATATACAATCACAAAGAGAGAATAATATGACTTCTGACAACAGCTGCAATGCAAAAAATGAAGCAGTTGATGGCTGCTATGGAAATTCTGAGAAAAGACATGAATGAGATGAAGCTTACCAACTCAAGCATAGACTCCAGACTGAATTTAATGGAGAGAAATATGAATGAATTCAGAAACACATTAAGTGAATTGAAGATAAGTCAACTAAGGGAAGAGCTAGACAATTAATTGATTAAAGGACTTAAGAACACTTAAAAATGACTTTCAGGAATCCCAAGCAAAAACAAAATTAGACTGGAAATTGGATCTCAGAAAAGAATGGGAGACTATAAACAAAATTATAGCAGAAACCAAAAATGAAACGGAGTTGTTAAAAACCTCCCTTGAATTAATCAGCCCCAGAGTTAACAGTTTGGAGGACAGAATCTCTGAAGCTGAGGACAAGATAGAAGGAATTAATAATGATGTCATAGGTTTCAATAAATTCAAGAAATCAAGTGAGCAAAATTTGTGGGATCTATGGGATACCATAAAGGGGCCCAATATCAGAATCATGGGGATCCCAGAGGGAGAAGAAGCCCAGGCTAAGGGCATAGGAAATATCTTCAACAGAATTATTCAAGAAAACTTTCCATATCTAACAAGAGAAAGCCCACTCAACTTTCAAGGGACCCAGAAGACTCCAAACAGACAGGACATGAAGAGGAATTCTCCAAGACATATTTTAATTAAGATGCCTAACATAGAAAGCAAAGAGAAAATACTCAAAGCTGCTAGAGAAAAGCAAACCATAACTTACAAAGGAAAAGCCATCAGACTTACCTCGGAATTCTCATTAGAAACCATGAAAGCAAGAAGGGCTTAGAATAATGCTTTTCAGGGCCTAAAGAAGTATGGCTTTCAACCTAGACTTCTGTACCCATCAAAGCTATGCTTCTTAATAGATGGAGAAGTGAAAGTGTTCCATGAAGTAAACCTGCTCTATGACTATTTGAAAACAAAGTAAAAATTTCAGAAGTTCCTGCAAGAGATATCCCACACAGAAGAATTAAGAAATCTACGTCAGAAGAGTATGAGAAATCAGACATGACAATCACAATCAGTGTTCTAATAATGGCAGCTGTTGCAGTCAGCTTTCTAGTTGCTGCGCAGAAAGAACCCAAACAAAAGTGACTTGTAGAGGAATGGGTTTATTTGGCTTACGGACTCGAGGGGAGACTCCATTCTGGCAGGGAAAACGATGGCATGAGCAGAGGGCTGGACATCACCTCTGCCACAGCACTGCAAACAGCGGCAGGAAGGTGTGCCAAACACTGGCAAGGGGAAG
>PVHP010051652.1:0-11381 GCA_004024765.1 Zapus hudsonius | reverse complement strand
AGAGAGAGAGAGAGAGAGAGAGAGAGAGAGAGAGAGAGAGAGAGAATGCACCAGGCCACCACCTTGTGGGTCTGGCTTATGTGGGGCCTTAGGCACTGGAGGCAAGTGCCTTAACCACAGCCATCTCTCCAGCCCCAAGCTGGAATTTTCGTCTGCAGTTAGAAGGTGACCCGGCCTCCAGTGGCCTTCACCTAGTCCCCATAAAAGGAATTCTTAGCAGGACCTCTCAGTGGCAATGCAGCATCTCAAAATTAAACTGTGAGACTATTTTTTTCTTTTCTTTTTTGGTTTTTCGACGTAGGGTCTCATTCTAGTCCAGGCTGACCTGGAATTCACTCTGTAGTCTCAGGGTGGCCTTGAACTCACGGCGATCCTCCTACTTCTGCTGGGATTAAAGAGGTGCACCACCACGCCCGGCTAAACTGTGAGACTATTTTAAAAGTCCTTTGTGGTTTACCTTAATTTCAAAATATTGCTTTTCAGTAAAAGCCAAAGGTTCTTTAATTACTGAGTGACCTTTGATGTCTTCGGATAAAGTATCTCCTAAGCGACAGCTAAAATCCTTCTTAAACAAGAACTTGAAACCCTGTTGAATACTAATCAGATTAGGAGCAATTTCCGATCACTGGAAGGGCCTGCAACACAGTGTGGGAACTGTGCTCTGCAATGGTTTTCTCCATGACTGTCTGCTGCCCCCTGGTGACGGAATGGCGGCAACGCAGGACGCAACTGTGCCTTGGACTCTTCCTCCTAAGTGCCCACTTTTTGCTGATAAAGAGATTTTTTTTTTTTTCCTAAAGGACTCTGGACCCAGAAAAAAAAAAAAAAGAAAGACGTTTATCAAATAAGAGCTAATGAAAACTAGCCTCAGATATAAAATGCTCAACTCGATTTTAATACAAAAGAAATAATCATTTTTAAACCAAAGAAGCAAGTGATAAAAATACTCTTTGGCCTCATTTGATAAAGAGAGGAAAAAGAAAGAAAGGAGAAAGGGAAGGAAAAAAGAAGGGAGGGAGGGAGAGAAGAAAGGAGGGAGAGAGAGGTCAAAGGTACTGGACAAGAGCCTAGGGACCTTGGCTCTGTTGGTTCTCCTGAAGCACACCCTATGTTTCTGCATTCTTATCCATCCCAGCCAACATCCAATCATGATTCCGAGGCAAAGCAGACTGGGTCCAGTCCCAGCACTGTCCCTTGCTAGATAGATATGTGGCTAGCAACTCCTCTGATCCCTGTGAGACTCTGCTGAGAGGCACAGAGGACACAGGGTTAAAGGAAAGCTGAGACTGGCCTGAAACCCTGATGATCTCATCCTGAGACCTCAAGGAGTTTGGCTGTCTCCTCCCTCCCTAAACTCCAGCCACCTGTTGGGCCCCAGCAAACCCTGATTCAACTATAAGGTAATAACAAGGCCCAGGCAACAAAAAAGTCCCCCTAGTTTATCTATGCAGCTGGCTCCTGCCAATCCTTTCATGAAACATCCACAGACCACCCTACCCCTGCCAATCCCCTTGCCGCTTATGCCCCTGCCTCTCCTTTTCCTTCTAAATAAAAATAACCTTTTTCCACATAATAAACAAGCTATTCACTGCAATTGCCTCCTGAGAGTTCTTCCTCTCATATGCTCACCGCTGTCCCAAGACTGTCCACACAGCTCGGTGGATAAACAGGGAGTTGATGCGCGCATTGACTCCCTAAGTAATCCACAGACCCACAGATCCCCACTCCATATACATACACAGGCCTGACGAGACTTCTCCAAGAGGAGCCATGCACATCAAGGACATGATGGGGTTGGAGGGGAGCCTTGCACACCAGTGCATTATTGCCAAGTCCACCCCAAGGGGACAGCAGTCTCCTCCCTCCTGACAATACTCTGATCCACCTTCCTTTCTCTCATATTTACTCCCTCTTCTCTTCTCAGAGGAGTTTTACTCAGATTGAATCACAGAAACACATATGTGGCTTCATGATAAGCAGAAAAGGGGGTGTTTTCAAAAGAAGTTCAACACTGACCTATCATAGTAATGAGAGTTATGTCCAGTTAGGTGGGTCAGATGGTAGATCACCAATATTAATATGCCCCAATTAAGACCATCAGGAATGCCATCCACTTCCTTTGAAACAGGGTCTCTCATTGGCCTGAAGCTCACCAATTAGGCTAGATGATTAGCTGAACAACAAGCCAGAGATCCTCCTGTCCCTGTGTATTAGATTACTATGGATTATTACATAGATCAAGTTGACAAATAAACTTAACCATTACACTCTGCCTCCTAGCATTGGGACTTCAGGAATATGGCACCACATCCAGAATTGTTACATGGGCACTGGAGATCCGAACTCAGACCCCCATGCTTGCAAGGCAAACACTTTAACAACTGAGCTATCTCCCCAGCCCTGAAGTGTCTATTCGATTGTTTGACACCTGAGGGCAGTAGCACCCCACCTTCCTAGCTCAGTTCTATCACTGTTAAATTTTAGTGAGAGGAAGGTGGCAATGGAAATCTCTGCCCTTCAACCCTTGATAGCCTGTTCCCTCTCCAGGCCTTCTTTGGACAAGTTCCTCTACGTCCTATATTCTCCTCAGCTTGAAGAAATTTTTGTTGACTGTGTTTTGGCATTCTGCAAGTGAGTGAACTGAGATGTGATTATAATAATCTTCGCACATGGAGACAATAAGGGTGGTTTCAGAGTTACAAAAAGAATATGACTAGTTTAAGATTAGGGCTTAAACTTCATCCTACTTTTAAAATAATCTTTTTTATAAACCACACAGGAGGCTGAATTCATGGCTAGCATGAGTCATCAAGTTATTAGGACTCGGGAAGCTTCATCCAATAGTCTGGGTGGCAGTGACCTGTGGAACAAGGGTTACCTTCCCCGTGGCAGGAACACAGGGAAAGTCAGCAGTTCTCTAGTCTCCTAGTACATCAGAGTAGCAAGGACAATTCATGACCCAACATCCCCTTCTTTGCACCTGGCACACAGCAGCCATAATTGCCCTGTACCAAGCTAAAGGCCCTTATCAATTACTTTCTGTGTTTTAGGATTATCTTTGAATGCCAAAAATATCTACAGCATTATATTAATAAGTAAATTAAGCAAAGATTCTGGATACAAGTCAATATGTAAAATTGGTTTATTTCTATATGACAGGTAGAAAGAGAAAAGAAAATGTGGGAATGTGGTGTTGAGTATAAAGTAAATAGTCCTCAGCTCAAGTAGTCAACAGGGAAATTAAATATAAAATGCAATATTATGTTGGACATGGAGGTGCACCCAGAAGGGTGAAACAGAATTACAAGTTCAAAGTTAGCTTGGGTTACATAACAAGACCCTGTTCAAGGAAAAAAAAAAAAGAAGGAAGAAAGAAAGAAAAAAAGAAAGAAAGAAAAACCTGGGTGCAGTGGTGCCTACTTGAATTCCCAAATAGCACTTTGGGAAGTAAAGGCAAGAGAAACAGGAGTTCAAGGTCAACCTCAGCTACTTGAACAGTTACCTTCTCATTATTAGGTCAAAACGCCCAATTAGATGTAGCTTGTGGAAGGAAAGGTTTTGTTTCCAGCTTCTAGTTTTGACAGAAAGCTCAAAAGAGGTGGGGAAAGCGTAGCAGGCACAGGCAGCATTATGTGTCCACTGTATCAGGAAGGAAGTAGTCTGATCGAGCTAGCTCTGAACACCTAGCAGGGCTGGACTAATAGACCTCAAGATCACCCCCTAGTGACACACTGTTGCAGACAGCTTCACATTGCTGGGATGAACATCCAAATCAGGCACAGTTTAAGGGAGGAAAGGATTTATGTCAAGCTTACAGATTCATGGGGGTGGGGGTGGGAGTTCTATTAATGGCAGAAGAAGCTGATTCCATACTTCCAAGAAGAGAGAAACAACCAAAAAGCCCATAAAAACCAAAAGCAGCAAGCACAAATGGGCAGCAAGTAACAAGCTTTAATAAAATACCTGAGTCTATGGGGGCATACTTTCAAACAACTGCAAACACCTTCTCCAGCAAGACTCCACCTCCCAAAGGCTCTATAACATTCCCAAATTGCCACCAGCTGGGGACCAGGTATTCAAAACACATGAGCCCATGGGGTCATTTTACATTCAAACCACCACAGCTACATAGAGAGTGAGAGTCCAGCCTGGGCAATAGGAGACCCTATCAAAAATAAAAGATAGAAAGGGAAGGAAGGAAGGAGAGAGGGAGGGAAGGAATGAGGGAAGGAGGGAAGAAGAAAAGAAATACCATAGCCCCACACCCCCACAGGATGGCTGACAGAGAAAGGGACATAGAGCCACTGGTGATTTCATGATTCCACCCAACTATAAGTTGGTATGATTGCTCTAGACAACTTTCGGGAACATCTTCTAAAGCTGAACACATGCATACATCATGAAAGACCCATCTCCTTCCCAAGTTTATATCTAGTAGACTTGTGCACAATTGTGTCTTTAGGTGAAGAGCTATGCACAATTCTACTAGGTATAAACTTGCTTCTTCAAAACAAGACCTTATCACTGCAGGGCTTTAAAACATTCCAGTGACTTTGTGTCACTGTAATAAGCAATGTTCAGATCCATTCCATGAGCATCAGAAACCAATCAGGCCTCATCCTCAGTCTCTGCATCTCTTTCCTTGCCTCTGCTGGTGGAAATGCCTCTCTGCCACCCCTCCCACGGCTGCAGCTGGTCCTGCTCCACTGAACTACAGCTTCCCTCAGGGGCTTCTGCCTATTCTGTCTGAAGTGGAAACTGCCCTGTAACTCACCAGCATGTCACTCTGCTTGGTTCTTTCATTCAAGTTGTCCCCACGTACCCTGCTTGGCTAATAGTTTGCTTATTGGTTCTTTCTCCAAAGGGCAGGAATCTGGTCTGCCTGACCAACAGCAGCAGCTCAGAAACAGAACCTGCCCAGGGCACATGCTCACTGAAAGCATGTTGAAATGCATGCAGGGAACAGTACTAGCCTTGAAGACAGAGTTGGGCAATGCAGGCACCGGGCCATCTCTAACCTCAGCATACTGGGCAAATTCTATGCCACCCTTGATATGGATGAGGAGCAAGGTAGCTTTTTTCTGATAGGTTGTTAGTGTCACACTTACCTTTTGGTTGCTGGGACAAACACCCAAACAGAAGCAGCTTGTGGGAGGAAAGGGTTTGTTTTGGCTTACAAACTGGAGGGGAAGCTCTGTGATGGCAGGGGAAAGATGTCATGAGCCATCCAGGAGGTTGGACATCACCTCTGTGACACCGGGTGGAACACTACAGCATGAGAGGGAGCCCAGTTCTGGCAAGGGGTGCTGGCTATAACACCCCTAAGTCTGCCTCTAACAACACACCTCCTCTAGTAAAGCTCCACCTCTCAAATGACCCTCATCTGGAAACCAAGCATTCAAAACACAGGAGTTGATGGGCGATACCTAATTCAACTAGCACAGCTAGGGACTAGCCCACAGAAACAGAGGCCATCTTTCCTGGGCAGGACTAAAACTTGTGTCTGATCCACTCTTGTCTAAGATGGCTGGAAACAGCCTCCTAACCCTTGCTCTACAACAGCGACAGCTTCCAGTTTCTTCCTCAGCCCATGGGAGGGCCCTTCTTGAGTCACTGTTCCTCTTGGGCCCACCAACCAATCAGGTTTCTCCCTACACACCACCTGAGCCTGACACGAGGCTCATTCTACTTAGATGCCTGGTTCATATAAATGGGCCCTAGACACAGTGTCAGTCCCTTACCCTCTCCTGTCCTTCTGCCCTTCCCCTAGAAACATGAGACTTTTTCCTGTCTCCTCTCCCCTTCCCTGCCAGAATAGGAAGGAGGGAACTTCCTCTGACCAGGGTACTTTCCTGGTTTGTCTTTCCTCAGATCTTAACTCTCCCTAAAATAAATCTCCCAATTTATCCTTCTCTGAGTCTATGTTTTCGATTTTTGGTGACTAAGACAAGGACCCCCCAAGTCGGGTTCATGGGTCTGGGGGGTCTCCTAAATCTTTTTTGAGATCTAATCCCTCCCAGAACTCTAGTCCTCATTAGGTTCACAGAGAAGTGAGTCAAACATTCGTTGGTGGGGGCAGGGGAGCCCTGGGGAATGTCAGGTCAAGTTCCTCAGACAAGATCATGGTTATCTCCCTGGCAAAGGAAAGGCAGGAGCCTGGGGCAGAAGGGGGAAGTGGCTATGCCAGGGAAGGGAACTGTGAGGAAGGTCAGGATGCCAAGGGGCCTTTGGGGCCAATGGGCATCCAGAAGAGAACAGGTGTTCCTGGCTCGGGAGGCAGGGGTGTGAAGCAGGGCGGTGAGCCCCACACAGGTGGGCTCAGATTTTAAAAGCAGGACTGTCTTCTTTCAGGTCCTCCGGGCTCGGTTGCCCTGCCGTTCCTTGCACCCGTTTGCCATGCTGACAGCACCCAAAGCAGCAGAGTTCTTCCGCAAACAGAGTAAGCCCGCTTACTTGCAGCAGCATAGACAGTTGGTACTAGGAGGTAGATTGGCCCTCCAGGTAAGGTGAACATGGTAATGGTGATTAGATTTGGTTTGGTGGAATTATAACGTTTTATAACTTGACACCCTCCATTGCCCAAAGCAGTGATCGTGTCTCCTCAGACCATCTGGTGAGAGAATGAAGCAGTGCAGAAGCTCTGGATTGGTGTGTGTGTGTGTGTGTGTGTGTGTGTGTGTGTGTGTGTGTGTGTGTGTGTGTGTGACCCCCCACCCCCCTACTTTTAAAGTTTTACATAAGGATGTGGTCACTGCCTGTGCCTTTAGGCATCAAGTTGAGAAGGGGAGCAGTGAATAAAAATGTCACCGGCTGCTCGATGAAGAAAGTGATGCCCCAGGATGGAAGCCATCAAAAAGTCTCTCTCACACACTACCAAAGAGCAAAGTAGGTCTGAACACCGATGTGGGATAACTTGTTTATTCTGTGGTTAAAAGTAAAGCTGTTCCAGTCAGAAGTCCCAGGTTTGAACATGGAACCCACTACTTAGCTGTGTGATCTGGGACAGGCAACAGCCTTTGTGAGCCTTCGTGTCTCCTCCAAAAACTGGGAAAGCTAATTAACGATGTGGGGATGGCTGAGCTTCTAAATGCTAATGTGTTCCAATGGGATTTGGTACACAGTGAACCTTTAATAAATATTAGCCATGACTATCTTTTCAGCACTTGAAAATTACCACTCACAAATAAGTTGGCTGTTAGTTGATTTCACTAAGGAGGAGGTTCATGTTAATCTCTGTCTCTGAAATGTTCCTAATGAGAATTTCATCCCAAATGAAAATTTTATCTTTTTCTTCAAGGCTCCTCCCTTTCCCACTCTCTCACCCTCACTCCTGTGCTGTCCATCTGATTCTCAATTGTGATGTGAAAGATACTTAGGAAACAGAGAGGCAAGGCTGGAGGAAAAGAGGAAAAGCGTGGCTTTGTTTTTTTGTTTTTGAATTTGTTGTTGTTGTTTTTTAAGCTCTGAGTGCTCAATCATGTTATAAAAAGTGAAAAGAAATGTGAAAAGAAGCCAGAAAGACCAAGTTGGTCAACACAGAGAGAATGAGAGGCTGGATGTCTGGGGTATTTGGATTTCTGTAGCTGGGAGACTCTGGATGAGCCAAGGGATTGTGAGGAAGCAGATGGGAGAGTCAGCATTGCTGTACACAGGTTGTTTTTTTAATGTAAATCTCAACACTCATGGGATCATGTGTGCTCAGGATTTATTCTGGTTCCAGAGACACACTATTGATTTTTTAGAAATATGATTATATTTCCTCAAAGGAACTGCTAATTTCAGGGATTCTTGGATTGTTTGGGACATATCAGGCCTTACTATTCTATTTTAAAATGGGTTGATCACGCTAAAGGGAAACCATCACTGGATTTAGTTTACCTTTAAAGATATTTCCATAATGAGATTTGAGGGTATAGATTTTCTAGAACCACATCTTTGTTTCTGAAAAAGACTATTTTTTAAAAGTAAGATTAATTTTTATATGAATTTAGAGACAGCAGACTAAAAATAATGCCCAAAAAGTAGTAAGAACTCTAGAAGAAGAAGAAAAAAAACATGAACCCCTCAGTGCACACACACAAAACACATTGGTATTTGAACAAAAATTAATTGTGCCAAAACCAGTCTCTGACATGTTCATAGAGCCACTGACCCTGGGACCCTGGGTAATCAGGACTTAGCTCTACAGATTTAGGTTTTAGAGATCATTTGGATAATATTTTGAAACTATGATTTTATTTCACGTGTTTTCTTTCACAGCTGCCGATGGTTGCTGGGTCCTTGGTGAAATCTTCATTTCCTTCTCTTCCGCAGGGGTCAACATTGTGCCAAGGGTGGTGGAGAGAGAGTCAGCCACTCTTGTTGATGAGTGAACCAAAGGTGAGTGTCTGCCCGGATCAGGAGACTCCTCCTTGCACCAGCCACTTCTACTGACTAATCAGCGTTTATAAGCTTCAGCATATTATAGCAGGGCCCTAACTTGAGATAAATTCCTTCCAGAAATGCTCCTTCTTGGCTATCAAACAACAGAAAATCCATTTGTTTATCCTTTATTAGTTACATAGTTTAGGCATTTTTCCAGCTCCTGGGTAATGTATCTTTTATAGTAGTTTACATATAGAATTATTATGCATACTTGTAGGCAAACATTTCAAGCTATACTAAAAATATAGTTATTTCTCTCCCCTGTCCCCCTTCTCATGACTAATCACAGCTAATATTTCTTGTGATATGCAGATATTTACTATATGCCTATAAATATATACTTTCTCTTTTCCTCCAGCCCCATCTAGCTCTATTTTCTAAATTCATCTTTAACATCACAATTGAGAATCAGATGGACAGTGCAGGAGAGAGCGAGAGGGAGTGGGGGAGGAAGGTGCCATGAATATACATATATGTACGTCTTGATACGGAAACCATCCTGTCATTCTGCAGGTTACTGAGCACTGTGGCCTTGTCCCCTGGAGCTTCATCCTAGGACCTCTGGGCTCTGCAAGAAGCACCCTGACCTCTTCCATCTGCTGCAGCAACCGGGAGGCACATGGTTCTTGACAGTTAGCATTTGATACAAACTGAACTGAACAGTGTATTTGCTGTTGAGCTCTCTTCTCTTTGAAGGAGCTTCATTTTGGTAAAAGTTTTGTCCTTTTTTTTTTAAGTTTGTGTCTTATAGTGCTTCATTATTGCTGAGAGACTGTTGGAGCACTGGGAGAGGATGGATAACTCTATGTGAGAGCAGACAGGCTGGCGTTGTAGCATATTTAGCAAATATGTAGGTATTTGCTGAGTATTACACGGGCAGGGGGGCAGTTTTCCAAAGCTTTAACCCTAAATAAGGTTAATTTGGGCTGGAAAGATGGCTCAGAAGTTAAGGCACTTGCTTCCAGTGCCTAAGGCCCCAGATTCAATTCCCCAGTGCCCACATAAACCAGACAAACAAGGCAGTAGCCCTGGTTCGTTCTCTCTCTCTCTCTCTCTCTCTCTCTCTCTCTCTCTCTCTCTCTCTCCTTGAAAATGAATAAATAAAATATTTTTAAAAATAAAAAAGTAGGGTTAATTTGTCATTATTATGCTTTCAAATGGAAGAATACAAAATCATTTCAATAAAGCAATAAGAGAAAAATTGGGTGCAAGCTTTCTCTGAGAAGTATATGATAATTATGAGGGGAAATTATACTACTCTTTGAGGACCTTTTCCAAATGTCTTAACAGGTCAGTGTTTGTAAAAACAGTTTGTGTGAGTGACAGTACCATTACCTTCTGCTTTCGTAAAGCTTGGATGTGCCATCTTTCTATGAAGAGTTCCATTGTCATTCAAAAACAGACGGATTTATTGATCACTTCTGAAAATGGTGCCATATTACCATGTCAGGTGCTGGCTGGGAGATCATCGTGGGCCTTTCCCCACTTGGCTTGGTCACAGTTGTACCTGAGATTTACCTGGATGCTGGCAACATTAGGAGGAAGCGGGAGAGACTATCAGTGACCTAGAATGCCTGCCAGGGCTCCAGCTGCCTAGGACTTTGCCCAGTTTCCTTCCACTAGCTATGAAAGGACATTTTTTTTTCTTGGTGAATACTTTTTTCTTTCCTTTCAGCATCTGCCTATTTTCTGTGAGGGCTACCTGAGGATTTTCACACAGCATGTTGTCAATGTATTTCTATCTGAAGTTGGGTATCCTTTTAGACTCCTCCCACAGCTTTGAAGTAAAAAGATGCTCTATTTCATCTTCCCAGATACATGGGATAGATGCATGGGATGGGATGACAAAACACAACCTGAAGTTTGGATCACCCCCAGTCTGTTCATGTCTCCAAGGCAGATGTCAACAACCGAGAAAACTCTCTATGCAGGTACCTGAGCACAGTGCAAGAGTGACACTTAGGTGACAGAAGACACAGGCAAATTATAACACTGATTTGAAAAACAAGAAGCAGCCTTGGAAGAAAGGATGCGAAGGAAGGGAAATGGAAAGGCCCTGTGTATTTTCTTGGAGTATCTCAGGTTCTTGGGAGATCTCTTTAATTTTAACACAAGGAAAAATGTTTAATTTCAAAGTAACCTATACATTCAAAACTGATTTTCACTACTAACTTAAAACCACACCTTTAAAAGTTGATTTTATTATTTTTAGCCATCGAAATTGTAACTTACATGGCTATAATAGGTAAGGGCACAAAAACGGCAAAAAGAAGAAATCAGAACATAAATCTAAAACCTGTCATCTGGCCAATTGTTGGTAAATACAATGGTCATTGTAAATGTATACACGGTAGTAACTTTTTTTTAATCCTAAACACATGCAATTAAAAAAACCACACCATATGACACTGATAAAAGTATGCAACTGCTTTTTAACTAGGGGAATATTCTTTGGCTGTTTGAGATCCTTTGTGGTCTCTCTGCATCTCAGCAGTTTCCATAGGCAAACATTGCACAATGCTGGGTGCGTAATGTATTTCGAGAGAGCTGCATAGGATGAGAAGTGCGCCTTTTGTCTCCAAGGTCATAATGGCTCTGCTGACTTCAATTCCTTTCACTGGAGCTAGTGAGGACAACTCGAAAATGCCAGAGAGAATGAGAGCCCCCTACCCCATGATCCCAAATGAAAAAAAAAGAGCGAGACCACAGAAATCCCTTGCATTACCCCTGGGTCTCTTTTGTGTTGTTCTTGCCAACACAGCAGCCATCCAACTATATATATCAGCTGCCACTCTTGTCCCCATCACACTGAACACTGATCGTTCGCTCTCAACGACTATGGGGAAGGTAAGCCAAGAGAGGAGAGGTCCATGTTGTTTGGGGGACTTCCCTGTGGTGGGCCTGCCTGTCATCTAACCATTGATATCATCTTGCTCTCCCTCACAGATCACCTTCTA
>PVHP010051651.1:0-11384 GCA_004024765.1 Zapus hudsonius | reverse complement strand
AGGCTCTGGGACAGTCTCCTTCTAAAGGAAGTTGAGGCAAATTCCGGGGGCCCCTGTAAATCTTAGCAATCCTGAAAACTCCAAAGCCCCTAGGCAGGCCACAAGATAAGAAGCAGATCAAAGCTTAACTTATTCTAACTGCAATAAGGTTTTATTTCCTCTGCTAACATCACCATTTTCTCACAGACCCAGCCTGGCTCCATATCCGAGAGCTAAGCTTTCCGGATGAGAGCATAGTAGCCTTTGTTCCTAACACACCTGTGCCCCCAGGAGGCAGGGGGGATGGCTGTAGGCCCTAAATCCTGTTTACAAGTGCTAATGGGTTTTGCTCCTGCTGCCTGAGTTTTCGTGGCTGTGTTCCTGTTTGTTGTTGGAGATGGGGCGGTGCAGCGCATCCCTAAATTGGATATAAAGTTGGATGTGAAAATAAAGTTTTGAGATCTGCCCACTGCCGCTGTCTCCCGAGAGTCTCATCTCTCGTTAGGCTCACGGCTATTCCAAGCCTCTGCTCACCCAGTCCCGTGGGTGAACGGCGAGTTGATGCGTGCTGCGACTCCCTAAGTAACCCACGGACCCAGATATGTGTGTGCACATGTGTGAAGGACAAACTCAAATGCCGTCCTCAGGATCTCCTTCCATCTATTTTTAATACAGGGTCTCTTTTCAGCCAGGAGCTCAGCTCACAATCAGGCTAGACTGGCTCACCAGTGAGCTCCATAAATCCTCTCTCCCCACCTTCCCAGCCTTGAGCTTGCAGGCAGGCGCTTGTTACCATGCCTGTTTTTACATGGATACTCACAACTGCAAGACAAACACTTTAGCCACTGAGTTATCTCTCTAGTCCTGAGATGCTTCTTTCAATCAGTGGCTTATGTTTATTCCCCTTTAATACATACCAGTCCATCAAACAAAAGGCCAAATACCAGCATATACATAATAATTCAGTCTTATTATAATAGCACAAGACTGTAAAGTGTAGCTTACAGAAATGGAAGGGGAATGTCAAATGGATTCAGCTAATGCTGACTGTCTAGTATACTACCAACAAGGACTTGAGTCCTAGTCTCAATCACACACTGCTACAGACAGTGACATCTCCCGTTGGCAGTGGAAGGAATGCAGCATCAAACAAACATACCAGGTTAGCCGGACATGGTGGCACACGCCTTTAATCCCAGCACTCGGGAGGCAGAGGTAGGAGGATCGCCATGAGTTCAAGGCCACCCTGGGACTACACAGTTAATTCCAGGTCAGCCTGGACTAGAGCGAGACCCTACCTCAAAAAACCAAAAAAAAAAAAAAAAACAGGTTGACTGCCACCATTACCATACAGGATATACTTTATAAATGACCCTATTAGTCACAGGGCCAAATGAAACTAAATTTTTATTCAGTTAGCTTTTCAACAGAATGTAATCCTAGTATTTAAAGTAACCAACGTCTGAGGCTGAGGCAAGAGGATGGGGAGTTCAAGACCAGCTTATGTTACACAGAAAGACTGTCTCAAAAGAGAGGGAAAAAAAAAATGATCACTTACTCTCTGAGGATGCAGCTTCACCATTAGTAACGACTTCAGCCTCTACCTGCAACCCATCCAGACAAATCAGTAAGTCTCCCATTGCCTCTGCTGGCTCCTTGTCACCTACCAGCTGCAAAGCCACAATCACTTCCTCAACTGAAAGAGAACAAAAGAATACAGAAAAAGTCACTTTTTCCTTTCAATGTATGTATATATAAACTATCTATAGGTTTTGAGGCCAAAATATTGCTTTTAGATAGAAGAGAACAAGCTTTCCTAATAAGTAATTACTATAATGTAAAATACTAAATATCTTGATCACTTCATTATATTCATCCCACCCTTGTAAGGCCAGAGTATAAAAAGAGCCAGTAAACCAACAATTATTTATCTATATGTAATTAGATTATACTGAATGAAAACAATTTAGCCAGGTGTGGTGGTGCGTGGCTTTAGTCCCAGCACTCTGGAGGCAGATGTAGGAGGATTACCATGAGTTCGAGGCCATCCTGAGACTACATAGTGAATTCCAGGTCATCCTGGGCTAAAGCAAGACCTACCTCGGAAAACAAAACAAAAAACAAACAAACTTAAACCCAGGTGTGGATGCCACAGACCTTTAATCCAAGCACTTGGGAGGTTGGAAGATTACCATGCATTTCAGGAGCTACAGAGTGAATTTATGGTCAGCCTGGGCTAGAGTGAGACCTTACTTTTAAAAAAAATGTTTTAGGCTGGGTGTGGTGGTGCATTCCTTTAATCCCAGCATTTAGGAGTCAGAGGTAAGGCAGATTGTCAGCCTGAGCTACCACAAAAAAAAACAGAAAAGGAAAAAAAAAATCTGTTTTTTAAAGTTGTGATATATGAGCCGGGTGTTTCAAGAAAAACTAAAAAAGAAATAGATGGCTCAGTAGTTAAGGTAACTTGCTTGCAAAACCTAAGGACCCTGGTTTGTTTCACCAATATCCATTTAAAGCCAGATGCACTAGGTGGCATGTGTAGCTGGAGTTCCTTTGCAGTGGTTGGAAGCACTGGTGCTCCCATTCTCTCTCCCTTTAAAAGTTGTGGAATATTAATTAAAATAAATGAGCTATGAAATTCATAAATGTAAATCAAGCCACAGCCACCAAAAATGAGAAAACAAGCATTTGAAGTAAACATTGAGAACTCAGCTGGGCAAGGTGGCGCACGCCTTTAATCCCAGCACTCAGGAGGCAGAGGTAGGAGGATCACCATGAGTTCAAGGCCACCCTGAGACTACATAGTGAATTCCAGGTCAGCCTGGACTAGAGTGAGACCCTACCTGGGGGGGGGGGGGGACGACATAAAGAACTCTTAAAAAAAAAAAAAGAACTCTACACCCCAAATCTGTGAAAATAGTAACCATATTTGTCTCTGAAGTATTTCATTTCTGCTCTAAATGTTTTAGTTTTTCCCATAATTGACTATGTATTACTTCATTAACATGCATTTACCATAGCTATAAAAATAAGTATTTACTAAAATTACTAAATATAACATGAATGGCCAAACCATGTTTAGTATGAGGCTTTACATAGATAAGACTTTTCTTTATTAATCCTTATACCCATGCAAATTTAAGGACAAACAGTGAATATGAGTTGTTCTACATGTCTGACACATGAATTTCTTCCAAGAAAAACAAAAAACAAAAAAAAAATTTCTATTACTTTTGCATACATACGTTTCATATTATTTGACTTTAATGTTTCATAAATATCTAATGCAGAAGTTCCCAACAAAACATCAGATTTCAGTGTCTGGTGACTCCATACACGAAAATGTAGTTTACTTGTAGGGGTAACAATACTGAAAGTAAAAACGGGGGAAATATTGTCAATAAATATCACAACAGGATCCTTTTTAGTTTTTAATCACACATTCTGGGTTTCAAGATGACACGTTCATACTTCGATCACACTCATCCTCCCTCTCACACCCACTCTCACCGACACTCTTCCTCCTCCCAGTCAACCTTCGACTTTCATGTCTCTTTTCTTGTAATATTTTGTCTTATGGTGACACAATACATTTACTTAGGACTATTCACAGGAGCATGAGCAACTTACCAATGGGCTACATCAATAAAGAAAAAAAAGCCAGGAGTGGTGTCACACGCGTTTAATCCCAGCACTCTGGGAGGCAGAGGTAGGAGGATCTCTGTGAATTCAAGGCCACCCTGAGACTACATAGTGAATTCCAGGTCAGCCTGGGCTAGAGTGAGACCCTACCTCGAAACACCAAAAAAATAAAAATAAAATAAAACTGACAATCATCCTACCTCAGCCTGCATCACCATGTTCAGCCTAACATTTTTAAAACAGAAGTTCCAGGCCAGGCGTGGTAGCACATGTCTTTTATCTCAGCACTGAGAGGCAGAGGCAGGAGGATCACTGTGAGTTCGAGTACAACCTGAAACTACTCCAGGTCAGCTTGGGCTACAGTGAGACCCTACCTGGACAAGAAGCTAAGGCAATCAGAATGTCATGGGTTCAAAACCAGTCTGGTCTACACGTTGAGTTCAGGAGATTGTGGGCTATAGAGTGAGTTCCTGTCTCTAAAAAAAAACACAAAAAACAGCTGGGCATGGTGGCTCACGCCTTTAATCCCAGTACTTGGGAGGCAGAGGTAGAAGGATCCCTGTGAGTTCAAGGCCACCCTGAGACTACACAGTGAATTCCAGGTCAGCCTGGGCTAGAGTGAGACCCTACCTCGAAAAACCAAAAAATACTCTCTCTTTCTCTCTCTGCTTGAAAAGGAATAAATAAAATATTTAAGAAAAAAAAAAAAAAAAAGGGGCTGGAGAGATGGCTCAGAGGTTAAGGCACTTGCCTCCAGTGCCTAAGGCCCAGGGTTCAATTCCCCAGGACCCACATAAGCCAGACCCACAGGTGGTGGCACTGGTGTGCTCTCTCTCTCTTTCTCTTTTTCTTTCTCTTTCTCTCTCTCTCTCTCCTTGAAAATGAATAAATAAAATATTTTTTAAAAAAGTAAAAAACTAGAACAAACAACTCATAACCTCCTAATTCAACCCAATTTAAGAGAAGGGCTATTATAAATCTTTCTAGTTCTCATGACCATGGACCCTTCTTACTGTTGTTCCTTGCTAACTGGAGAAGACAAAGACAGGGCACTGGTCTTAGAAGAAAAAGTCCTAGGAACCTGGCAAAAAAAGATATGCAAAGAAACAAATATATACAGTTGTATTTCAGCTTATCTACTATGCTGTAGGAAACTTACACAGTAAGGGGTTGCTTCCATTTAGGACTGTTCGTATTATTGCATTTTTCTGTCTTCTTTGACTGTCCATCTACTGCGACTTCTACATAAGGACTTGGTCCAAACCAATTCTTTTTATTTTCTTTAAGTTTGGCTGAGATGACTGTAAAAGAACAGAGAAAACTTTTTAATATCTAAACTATCAGTTCAGTCCTCAATTTAATTTCATTAAAGATTAAGCAGAAAAGCAGTTCTACCCTGAAATATCAATTACTTTTACTTATGCATCTTAAATTTCTTGCTGTCTTAGTGAACATGTCAAGTCACCTTCATGCTGCTGAAACAGAATACCCCCAGCTGACAGCTCCAAAGCAGAGAGCTCGTCATGGAAGGAAGGCATGGCAGGCTGAGACAGGAAGTCAGTGCTGCCATATCACACTGACATTGAGGAAGCAGAGAAGAGTGATGCATACTGCTGCTAAGATGGCTCTCTCCTTTTTACAAAGTCCTGGACCATGGAATGGTGCCACCCACAGGTAAAATAGGTTCTTCCACCTTAATTAAACTAATCAAAATAATCCCTCCCAAACATACACAGGGGCTAGCCTAATATTACTACATAATCCCTCAGAGGTGTTTCAAGGTCCTATTAAGTTGACCATCAATATAAAGCATCATAGTAGGCAAACAAACAAATGTTGGATATCCCCAACCATGTATTCAAAAACCTATCAAACAACTCCCTGTCAGTGGTGGGATCATAGACCTGTGCTCTCACACCTGGCCAGGATGAATTCATGTAACAGCTACAGGAGAAGCATAATACAGCCTAACATCTAAGGATCAAGCAAGAACAACTCAAGCAGTGGTCCTGGATCTCTGACTTCCCACATTTGAAATATTTTTTCGGTTTTTATGCTTATGTGTCCTCATGATGATATCCAAGTCAACTGCAAGTAACTGCTCTTCCAATGTGTGTACATTTTTTAAAACAGAGCATTCTCATTACTTGAAATGAGTGGCATTTGAAATCCAAATGCATTATCAAAAATAAATACATGCCAAAGAAAGAGCTACAAAAGATAAAGGGCTGTGGAGATAGCTTCGCAGTTAAAGCACCTGCTTGCAAAGCTTGCTGGCCTGGATTCAATTCCCCGGTACCTGTGTAATACTAGACACACAAAGTGGCACATGCATTTGAATTGCATTTGTATTGGCAAGAGGCCCTGGCATGCCCATATACATATGCATTCACACACTCTCAATTTTCCAAAAAAGAAAAATGAGCTGGGTATGGTGTCCCAGCACTCCGAAGGCAGAGGCAGAAGGATCACCATGAGTTCAAGGCCACCCTGAGACTACATAGTGAATTCCAGGTCAGCCTGGACTGGAGCAAGACCCTACCTAGAAAAATCAAAAAAACTATAAATAATGTTCTGAGATTGTTAACCCTGCTAACCCAGTATAGTGACACCTCCATGCCATCTCAGAATTTGGGAGGTGGAGACAGGAGGATCAAGACTTCAAAGTTATCGTAAATTATATAGCAAACTCAAAGCCAGATAGAATTTCAACACCCTATCTCAAAAAAACAGGAAGACACAAAATGGACTTGATACCTAAGACCTCACAGTGCCTTCACAAGACCTTCATAATAAGAAAAGAGAGACTAATTGTAAGGGGGAGTGGATTTGATGAATGGATGTGAGAGGGAAAAAATGGGTCTAGGGGAGGGAATTATAATGGTTTATCATATAGACTTATGGAATCTGTCAACAAAAAGTTAAAAAAACAGTAAATTTAACTGACTGTGAAAATGTTAGCACAATGTTGTTTATATAATAACAAACACGAGGGCTGGTGAGATAGCTCAGCGGTTAAGGCACTTGCCTCCAGTGCTTAAGGCCTCGGGTTCAATTCCCCAGGACCCACATAGGCCAGACCCACAAGGTGATAGCCCTAGTGCTCTCTCTCTCTCTCTCTCTCTCTCTCTCTCTCTCTCTCTGCTCAAAAATGAATAAATAAAATATTTTTAAAATATATTTAAAAAATAATAATAACAAACACTAACTTCTATGAAGATTGTATGGATGTGAAATATACCTCACTAAAGCTGTTATAGCCAGTAGCAACTGCCCAGACAACCATTTAATGAAAGGAGTACAAAGATGCACTGCAAACTATCTAAAATACCCTGAAATCAAAATGTAATTTTTTTTTTGGGGGGGGGGGGTGAGGCAAGGTCTCACTCTAGCCCAGGCTGGCTTTGAACCCATGACAATCCTCCTACTTCAGGGTCCCAAGTGCTGGGATTAAAGGCATGCACCACCACACCACCTTGTGATTTTTATATATCTAAATATATTATTCATTTATTCATGCGAACATGAATTTAGCACCAGAGGTGTAATAATCCACTAATGATTTTATCCTCCTAATATTTTTTTTTTTGGGGGGGGGGGGTTCGAGGTAGGTTCTCACTCTAGCCCAGGCTGACCTGGAATTCACTATGTAGTCTCAGGGTAGCCTTGAACTCACAGCAATCCTCCTACCTCTGCCTCCCAAGTGCTGGGATTAAAGGCGTGTGCCACCACGCCCGGCTCTCTCCTAAGATTTTTTTAAATTTTATTTATTTATTTGCAAACAGAGAATGAGAAGAGTGTCAGTCAGTGTCAGGGCCTCCAACCACTGCAAACAAACTCCAGATGCATGCTCCACTTTATGCATCTGGCTTTAATGGGCACTGGGTTGTTAGGCTTTGCAGACAGTTGCCTTAACTGCTGAGCCATCTCTTCAGCGCCCCCTAAGATTATTTATTAGCATATTTACTGTCAATAATTTATTGAATTTATTGTCAATAATTATACACTGTATGAGCAAATAATTTTTAATGGAAGTGGGGGATTAAGATGTTTTATGACTTACCAGTAATCTGCAGTTGTGATTTCATGGTCAGGCTACCCACTGAACCAAGCTGTGAGTCACTGTCAGACATACCACCAAAAGGATAGCAAACCTGAACATGGCAAAGAAGACACTATAAGTATCAAAAACAAATCTATTTTAAAAATAGGTACATAGTTCTAACTTGGCCATTTCTTACTGAAGTTTCCATAGTACTTAATGGCTTCACATTACTCACTATAACTCAATTCTAGCATTCATTCCATTATCAGTAAAATTTAACAAATGATCCCTTCCCAGAGTTAACTTAACCGTTCTATTTATTTATTTGCAAGAAGGGAAAAAGTATGGGTGTGCAAAGTCCTCTTGCCACTGCATACAAACTCTCCAGATGCAACCCCTTGACTCACTCTTTTTCTCTCTCTTTTTTTTCGAGTTAGGGTCTCACTCTAGCCCAGACTGGCCTGGAACTCAGTGATCCTGTCTACCTCTGCCTCCTGAATGCTGGGAATAAAGGTGTGAGCTGTCATGCATGGCTTCACTTGAGTATCTAAAAGACCCTGCATACTAAAGATAACCCAAAACTGAAATCACTGATCTTTTTGCAAACTCTACTCTGTGAGCTCTCATCTGGTGGGTGGCAGCTACCTCCTTTTAAATGCTCATGCTTAGAACTGTGGAATCATCCTTGGCAACTTGCTTTTACATTTCCCTTCCAACTAGTCTGCAAATTCAAGTATCTCTACTTAATATATATATATATACATATATATATATATACACACACACACACACACACACACACACACACACACACACACACACACTCTTATTTGGAACACAGTTTATACCATAAAGCCATTAATTAGCTAAGAGAAATGAGGTATAAAAATTTGTAACACTGCATTACACGATATACCATCTGATTCAAAGAGCTTCTTTTACAAAGGAACCTCAAAAAAATTACCATTTTGTACATTTACAATCTCTTCCTCAATACCCAAAAACCTATTTGACACACAACTATAACATCACAAGTAAAATAATAGGTGTGAAAAATGTCCAGTATCTGGGTTAAGATTTTCTGAATAATAACATTACTATTAAGCCAGGCGTGGTGGTACACGCCTTTAATCCCAGCACTCGGGAGGCAGAGGTAGGAGGAGTGCTGTGAGTTCAAGGCCACCTTGAGACTACATAGTGAGTTTCAGGTCAGCCTGGACTAGAGCGAGACCCTACCTCTAAAAACCAAAAAAAAAAAAAAAAAAAAAAATTAAAAGAATGAACAATCTACATTTCAACTATTCCCGGGTACACTATTTACAACTGCACTCGTGGCTAAAATGAAAATTCCTGTAACTGAACACACTCACTCTAGCCCTAACAGTGCCGTCACTGTTGCTCACATAGACATTCTCATAGCTTCTTATATTTATCATGTTCTAATAATTCTACCTGCAAAATATACCCTAATATATACCCTGAAATATATGTCTACTTTAATCCATCTCTTTCTAACCATACTAGTTCAAGCTACAAACATTCCTTCCCTGAAAAAATTACATGAGACATTAAATAAGGCTCCCCGCCTCTGCACTTGGCTCTCTCATCATCCATTCTCTACAAAACTAATCTACGTTGTTGTTGCTGTTGTTTATTTGCAAGGAGAAGAGAGAAAGAAGGAAAGTAAGGGTGTGTTAGGGCCTCCTGCCACTGCAAATAAACTCTAGAGGTATGCACCACTTTGTGTATCTGGTTTTATGTAGGTACTGAAAAAAAAAAATCAAACCCAGGTAGCACTTGAACTACTAAGCCAGCTCCCTAGCTCCAAAACAATTTTTTTTGGGGGGTGGGTTTCAAGGTAGGGTCTTGCTCTAGCTTCCAGGCTGATGTGGAATTCACTATGTAGCCTCAGGCAGGCCTTAATTTCACAGTGACTCCACCACTCCCGGCTCCAAAATTAAACTTCAAAAACTTAGTTAGACCCAGAAGGGTGAAGTAAAAGGATTGCCATGTCTGTCTGTCTCTCTCTCTCTCCCTTCCCTCAGAAATATATATATATATTTTTTTTAATTTATTTGCAAGTAGAGACAGACAGAGAGAATGGGTGGCACCAGGGCCTCCAGCCACTTCAAATGAACTCCAGATGCATGTACTTTGTGCAGCTGGTTTTATGTGGGTATTGGGGAATAGAACCTTGGTCATTAAGCTTTGCATGCAAGCACCTTAACTGCTATTTCCCCGCCCCTTTAAAAAAAATTGTATACCTGGGCTGGAGAGATGGTTCAGTGGTTAAGGTGCTTGCTTGCAAATCCTAATGACCTGGGTTCAATTCCAAAGTACACTTAAAAGCCAGATGCATAAAGTGGTGTCTGAAGTTCATCTGCAGTAGCTGAAGGCTCTGGTGCACCCATTCTCTCTTTCTGTCTCTCTGCCTGCAAATAAATAAGTACACTGTGAATCCCAATCGTAACTTCTCTCCTTCTGCCTTCACAATTTTTCAATATATATCTCATTTAATGATAGACTGCTTAGAGGTACTGCCTAAACTGTTTCAAATGTGTATGAGGGGATGGGGTACAATTCCCCAGTACTCACATAAAGCCAGATGCACCAGTGGTGCATGCATCTAGAGTTCCTTCACAGTGACTGGAGGCCCTGGCAAGCCCATGTTCAATATTTTTTAGAAAATGTCTATGTGGGCAGGGCATGGTGGCGCACGCCTTTAATCCCAGCACTCGGGAGGCAGAGGTAGGAGGATCGCCATGAGTTCAAGGCCAGCCTGAGACTACACAGTGAATTGAATTCCAGGTCAGCCTGGACTAGAGTGAGACCCTACCTCAAAAAACCAAAAAAAAAAAAAGAAAATGTCTATGTGGGTTAGGGCTTTCTTCCCAGAAAGAACATGGATTATGCTGAGAAAAAGCCCCAGATTCAAGGTTGCAAGTGGAAACCCACAAGACAAATTCTGCCCACAGTAGTTATTTGTTTGGCCCACAGTGTTTATACTATAAATTCCTAAGTTGCCAACTTTTAAAAATAAAGATTTGTTACAAAAAATATGGATTTCCAGTTTCTCTGAAAAAAAAAAAAATGTTCAGGCCAGTCTGTACTCCCCTCTAGACCAAGAATAAAATAACAATGAATTGTTGGTCTGAAGAGATGGCTCAGTAGTTAAAGGCATTTGCTCACAAAACTTTATGTTCTCGGTTCGATTCCCCAGTACTCATGTAAAGCCAGGCACACAAAGTGGTGCATGTGTCTGGAGTTCTACAATGGCAAGAAGCCCTGGCATACCCATTTTTTCTTTTCTGCCTCTGTTCATAAATAATTTAATTAAAATAAAAATTTTAAAAAAGACCTGCATCACCACACCCAGCTCAAAACTTTTCTTTTTTTTTTTTAGGCACTGGAGGCAAGTGCCTTAACCGCTGAGCCATCTCTCCAGCCCTTATTTTTAAAAAATATTTTATTTATTCATTTTCAAGCAGAGAGATACAGTAAGAGAGAGAGCGCACCAGTGCCACCACCTTGTGGGTCTGGTTTATGTGGGTCCTGGGGAATTGAACCTGGGGTCTTAGGCACTGGAGGCA
This sequence comes from Zapus hudsonius, assembly GCA_004024765.1. Lineage (NCBI taxonomy): Eukaryota > Metazoa > Chordata > Mammalia > Rodentia > Dipodidae > Zapus > Zapus hudsonius. Next base: position 128 of record PVHP010051651.1, on the reverse strand, counting down.
AGTGCCTTAACCCCTGAGCCATCTCTCCAGGCCTCAAATTTTTTTTTGAAAATTTCTCTGGACTGGAGATAAGTAAATAAATAAATAAAATTTAAAAACTGTCTCTTTTCCAGGTATGGTGACACACG
>PVHP010051650.1:0-11386 GCA_004024765.1 Zapus hudsonius | reverse complement strand
CTTAACCACTTACATCTCTACGCCTCTGCTCTATTCCTGAAATGTAGCTATGCTAATTTTAGAGAGAGGAAACACTCAGGTTGGTTAAATTGCCCAAGGCTAAAACCAATATGGTTTCTAGAGAACTATGGGATGGGACATTTCAGCATCTGTATGTCCTTACCTTGGTTGTTTTGTTCATGGCAGCTTTTTGTTTCAGAAACAAAATTATATCACCAAGATGACAAATATTTCACCGTACTTTGCACATATAAATTCATTGTCTTATTTTTCTTATATACTGGTTATTGTCACATACATTTAAAAAACTATGGTCATAATGTATGTTTAGTCCTCATTCTAATACTAATTTTATAAGCATGGTTTTTGTTGTTATTTTTTCATGTTGTCATTTTAATAGCTAAATTATTTCCATCAGATTGGGTTATCATAGTTATAGTTCATAAAAAATTTAGTATTGCAGAACATTTAGATTATTTCCATTTATGTTGAGATTAATTATATTAATGACATTTATGTGTCCTTGGAAGATGAATGTGAATTTTTAAAAATATTTTACTTATTCATTTTCAAGCAAAGAGATACAGAGAGAGAGAGAGAGAGAGAGAGAGAGAGAGAGAGAGAGAGAGAGAGAACGAACCAGGGCCACCACCTTATGGCTCTGGCTTATGTGGGTCCTGGGGAATTGAACCGGGGGCCTTAGGCACTGGAGGCAAGTGCCTTAACCCCTGAGCCATCTCTCCAGCCCTGAATGTGAATTTTAAAAGAAAAATTTTAATTAGGGCTATATTCACAAGGGACTCACATGTACCTATCCCTCAGTTTCAATAATATTCAGCATTTTGTCTATTTTATTTTATCTAACTCCCAGCTTAAAAAAAAATCAAGTATCTCACCATTTCAGGATAGACTTTTAACAGGTAAGACTTTTTTCTAAGTTTATCTAGTACTGTGACATTCATCTAAAGCCCATGACTAAATTGACCTGATTGTCATCAGTGACTTCTCACATTTGGTTTGTGCAAGTTAGGATTCAAATATGGTCCTACATTGCAGTTGGTTGCTAAAGTATATACATGCACACCTTCTTTTTCTTTTTTCTGAGATAGGGTCTATTTGTGTAGCTCAAGTAGGCCTTGAATTTACCATCCTCCTGTCTTAGCCTCTAGGGTTCTGGGATTATAGGTGAGTGGTAGCCAAATTTACATGCAGTTTTTAATGCTATCAGTTTATATTAGACACAAGTCCTGTATGGTGTCTCAACATTATGAGGTTGATATTTCTTCGAGATGCTCTTTTTATTTTAGTTTTTTTCTGAGGTAGGATCTCACTCTAGTACAGGCTGGCCTAGAACTCACAGTAATCTTCTGCCTCCCACATGCTGAGATTAAAGGTATGTGCCAGGGATGTGAGGTGCTATATTTCTTGGGCTGGCCTTTATTTTGGGACTAATATCTAAAGGTTTCTTTTCTCCCATTGGACAGGCTACAGAATGGAGAATTTGACTCTGCCTTTGAGCTGTACAAATACAGAAATCAAATTTGATTCTCTAACCCATTTTGGTTCACAATCATTTTTGGTCACCCAGCTTGAGTGTTAACCATTTTCATTATTTTAGTTAAGGAATGGTTTTGTTGTTTGTTTGCTGTTACTGAGAATCCTGTTATTCTTCTGTTTCTTCCTATCTCCAGATATCTCTTTAGACAGAAGAAACAATTATTTGCCTTCGAAACCTCTTTCATTTAAAATATCTAAAGTGTTTGAATTGACACTCTGGTTAAGTCACATCTATTCCCAACATCTTTTCTTTTTCTTTTTCTTTTTCTTTTTTTGAAGTAAGGTCTCACTCTAGCCAAAGCTAACTTGGAATTCACTATGTAGTCTCAGGGTAGCCTTGAACTCATGGCAATCCAACTACCTTTGCCTCCAGAGTGCTGGGATTAAAAGCATGAGCCACCCATGCCTGGCTACTTTCTTTTTTTTTCAATTTTTAATTTTTATTTTTCTTATTGATAGCTTCCATAATTATAGACAACAAACATAATTCTTCTCCCTCTCAGTCTCTATTTTGTTTTGGTGTCATTATCTTTCTTTTCCTCCCATAATGTGTAGGTATTATCAAGCACTGCAAAATCACGAATAGGAAGGCCATTTTCTGTTTTGTGCTTGTGTTGTAAGCAGTCCGACCCTTCCTTTGTCTCTTACAATCTTTCCACCACCTCTTTTGCAATAGACCCTGAGCCCCAGGAAGTGTGATAGAGATGTCCCAGTGCTGGACACTCCACTGTCATTTCTTCTCAGCACTGTGCTGTCTCTTGCGTTATCCCAATGGTCACTGCTATCTGAAAAAGTAAAAGAAACTTCTCTAGCCAACAGTGAAAGCATTATTATATGGGTATGAACATAAAGAACAAATGCTTGTAAGGCAGTTTGGTTGGCATAATATGTGCATTTAGCCAGACAGCCGAAAGCATTACTCCCCTATGGCCCATAACCTCTCCTACCATAGGCTTTTGACTAGGTCTTTATTAACAGGCATGTATTCCCTCCTGTGTACAATTAGAGTTGTTGGTTTCTCCCACAATAGATGTGCCACTGTTGCACCAGTTGAGACATTTGGTTTGGCTGGCCTACTTTAAGGCTTGCAAGGTCCACTGCTGTTTATTTAACACCTGTCCTAGTCAGCCACACACAGCTGGGATAAATCTCCAAACCAGGCACAGTTATGAGAAGAAAGGATTTATTGAAGCTACAGATCCAGGGCAAGTTCCATAATAGTGAAAAGGGCTTCCCCCTTTCATAGGTTCAAGCAGAGCAAGAAACCTCCCCACACACAGAAGGACAAATTGCAGGGACCAGGGTGTCTATGGGAGAGAAATTTCCTTCCCTTTAATATAGCTTTAGGATTGGGTCTTACAACCCTATCCCAGACTTGGCTTCCTCAGTCTCTGGAATTTCCTTCCTGCACTGACCATCTAGGAAGGGATGTTTATTTTTAACTTCCCTGTGCTTTACATCCTGCCCCCTACTGAGAGACTGTTTTCCTATAAACATCCTCAAAGACCCACCCAAGATAATTAAAGAAATCAAGTTGACAAAAAAAAAAAAATCCTAACTATGACACCAGAGATGATGACTTCTCTCCCCCACAAGGCTGCATGCAGCCATAGCTTTTTCCAGCTTTCTGTCAGCTGGTTAACAGGGAGGAGGTTTCCAGCTCAGCTCCAGCTTGATTTCTTTGTGACCAGCAGCCCTAGCATATGTGATCTTACCATCTCAATCTGGTGGGAAGCCAAGAGCCTTGACAATGGCGTGTAACGTTTTTGGGGCCTCAAGAACCTCCCTGGCCAACAACTCGATGAATGGCATCCCATCCCTGACTGGGAAAATTTTCTATAAACAATCTATGGTGTCTATTCCCAGCATCTTTAATTATGAACTTTTACTGCTCTTTCGACAGTTCTCTGATTTTTTTTTTTCTTAAGTGGTGTGTGCAGGGAGTAACGTGAGTTCATGGGTAGTGTGTGCAGGAGAGTATTGGTGGGAGGATCAAAACAAAGCACAGTATCTTTTTTTTTCTTTTTCATTTTGAACAATAAGGAGAAAAGTGACAGAGAAAGAAGGAGGTTGCTTTAGGCTTGAGTTCACACAGAGAATTGCAGTGGTCTTAAAGATCCCATTAAGATTCTCAGGCAGTATTTCTTAGGGGGTAGGACAACCAAGGCTAAGCAAGCACAGCATTTCATTTGATTGCTAGACTCTGGTACAGGGTGGCACTGAAACCCTGTGTTTCTTCTATACTAAGTGGCTACTTAGTTGCCAATCTGTTTAACTTTTCCCTATATGCTCTACATTTGAAAAGGAACCATGAACATTTGCTTTGGGAACTGTTAAGTTACTTTTTATTCACATTTTTAAACTTTCTATTGTGGACTAATTTCCATTTGTCATGAATCTTAGTTTTATCTTCAGCACAATATAACTATTGGGTAAATACTACAAATCAACATGTTAAAGCTTTAAATATCATGTCAGATTATGAGATGTTTGCTGTTATAAAATGCAAACTGTGAGGAGCTCCATTGTGTTATTTTCTCTGTTTTCATCAACATGTAACACACACACCAAACTTACACCTACACATTCAAGGAGAACAAAACTTATTCAAGTATAAGTAAAGGAGGTAGATAATTGTTTCCAAGGTCAATCATGAATCTTGACCCTAAAATTCTACATAAGACATATGAATAAGTTGACTCCAAACAGTGAAAATCGTATCTAACTCAAGACCTACCTTGGGAATAGCCCTTTATTAGATCACTATCTCTTCCAACCTCTGTGTGCTTAATCACATTTTATCTTTCAAAGGATGGCCTTCAACTTGTTTTCCTGCCTTTCCCTCCAGAGTACTGGATTACAAGTGTGTATTGCCACACCTGGCTTCATGTACTGGATTCTTATCTTCTCTTGGAGCTCTGTCTTTTTTCAAAGAGAAACCTATGTGGCCCATGGACACTATTTTCCTCATCTTATCACATCCTTTCCTGTGAATGTATCAAATTTGTAACTGAGTGATTCATCTGGCTGCAAGCAATGTTCCGTCCATATTCACTTCCTTCTTTTGCACAGTACTTTTGGCTTTTAAGCAAAGAGGGGCGTAAATTTCTATATATGGATGAAGTTAAAATATACAACCTTGACTATCAGACATGAATCAAAGTGCTATACAGACTAATCTATTATTTGAGTATATCAGAAGCTACCTGAATTAATCATAATCATTTCTATTCCTTTAAAAGATCAACAGTTAAAAATTGCATTTCTTATTATTAAAAATGGCTTTGAGCCGAGATGTAATCTCCTAAATGAAAGAATAAAAATAAGAACAAGATGAGCCAGCAGACCATTTTTCTTCCTAAAAACTTGAAATAAATGAAGATCAAGAAATGTTCCACATTGTTAAATAAATCAGAAGTCTTATGCCATCTCTAATATTTTATTAACAAAATTTTGATTTGATTTATGTATTTAAAATATCTAGCACTGTATTCTCTAAGTACTAAGACATAAATTACTAATGTATGCCCTTGATTTATGTTAATGGTGGATAATGTGTGGGACATGGCAAGTGCTAACAGAGTTTGCAATATTCCCTGAATGGGGGGGGGAGTCACAGAAAAGTAGTGAAAAAATGCTGCCTTAGGCGCCGCTTGTTGATCTATAGACGATGCTGTCTTCTAATAGATGATGCCATCTTGATGCTGTGAACTTTCTCTCCCATTTCAGACATCTCCAGATTTCAGTGAAATCTGCTTGACAGTTCTCAGTGTCTTCTATCTCCGTGATGGGTCAGATGTGCACAGATCTCTGCGAGTGGAGCGTAGTTCTTGGGAAAAAAACGTCTTCTTAGGTAAATATTGGGTCTCTGTGATCTTGTGCAGTAATGTTTGCATTCTCAGATTTCTCAGAGCACCTTCATCTTCCCCATCTCTCAGAACTTGAAAGATACCTACTGAATTGACAATTACTGATTCTGTGCCAAACAAAAATATGCCTTTTCCTTTCTTTTACTTGAGCTGCTGAGTGTCACAAGAGAGAAGTCACATGGCCATGTAGTTGGTGCTGTTCCATATTTTGGTTTCTACTCTCAGGGCCTTATGGTGGGTCATCATCTCACCTTCCCTAATCTCCTTACCCATAGAGGGTCCCTTGTTACCAATGCCCCCATTACTTTATGACAGCTTGCATTATGATTCTTCTTTTTAAAAGAGGAGAGAGGGAGGGAGAAGAGAGAGAAAGAGAGAGAAGAAGGGGGGAGGGAGGAAGGTGTGCCAGGGCCTCTGGCCACTGCAAATGAACTTCAGATACATGCACCACTCTGTGCATCTGGCTTTACGTGGCCACTGGGAAATCGAACCTGAGTCTTCAGGCTTTGCAAGCCGAGCTACCTCTAGAGCCCCACTCTAATTCTTAGTGCTTTCCCAACTCATTGTCTCCACTGCCAAATTCCTGTGCATCAGGACAGAATCCGCTTTATTAGTTACAGCTGTAGAGCACTTAGGGGCACACAGTAGCACTCAAATAATTATTAGATAAATGAATAAAGATTTGTAAGATTGTATTTGAAAAAAAAACATAAAAAGGTATTACTGAAGATGAATGTGGTCATAAACCCAAGAGCTGTCGTGACAGATACCCAGCTGTCTTATCTTTCAAATCAGCTACTTGTGGTGGGTTCAGTAAACAGACTCCAGTGTTCTTCACTGGCCACTTGTAGCCACTGCTAAGCTCTTTCCACAGAGGCTCAAATAGAATGAGCACACCAGAGCCTCCAGCCCCCGCAATCGAACACTACACATATGTGCCACTGTATTAGTCAGGATTCTCTAGAGGAAACAGAGTTGATAGAATGGATTATAATAAAAGGGGTAGTTATTGGGGTAGTTTACGATAATCCAACAATAGCAGTCTGCAGGCCCACAGGTGAAGAAATCAGTAGCTGTTCAGTCCACGTGGCTGGATGCCTCAGCAGTCCCAATCCAGCCCAGAAGACCTGATGACTCCCTTGGGAGCATGGCTCTTCAGTTCATGGTGTGAGGCCAAGGAAACTGGGTTCTGATGTCCAGGAAGGGTAGGAGAGCAGGATTCGAGTGCAAGTCATGAACAAGCACCAGCAGCTGGGGTGGGGGGGGAAGGAAGAGGGTTTCCTTCCCCTCAAGCTTCCTTATATTTAGTCCCCTTGGAAGGCCCACCCACTGGGGGGAAAGGGCTCACTCTGGAGAGGGGACCTTCTCCCTTCTCCAAAATCCCAAAAGGATTTTGTCAATCTTTCCTGCAGTCAAGCTCAGAGACCTGCCCAAGATTACTATGGATTATTACATAGATCAAATTGACAAATAAACTTAACTATTACAGCCACCTTGTACATCTGGCTTTTTTTACATGTGTACTGGGGAATCAAACTTGGGTCCTTCTGTTGTGCAGGCAAATGCCTTAACCTCGAAAGCCATCTCTCCAGCCCCTTATACTCTATTTTTAATCACTCAGCAAATGACAAATATTGCCTTGTGTTTTTTTATGTTTGAAAACAGTTATTGTACCCAAGTTTTTTTTTTGTGTGTGGATATAGTCTTTTGTTAGCTTTACCAGATCATTGAATCATGTTTGTTTGAATTTTTCTTTTCACAAATAATACTGTGTTGACTTTTCAGTGCACATGAGCTTGGGGCAACTTTTATATTTTTATAGGTAAATCATGAGTGAAGGTCTAAGTATTTTCCCTTTTTTATTTTTAAGTCAAGTAACATTTAAACTAAACTAAAATGTCAGTTAAATATTTTTAAAATTTAAATGAAATTTTAAATGAAAATCTCCTGTTCTGATAGACTTACTTCCCTGGGGAAAAGAAGGGATTGTGGGGTTTCTGGCTTTAACCTGAGACAGTACAGTAGAAATTGCTAGGAGTGTACCCATATAGGAATGCAGCTTTCTGCCTAAGCTTTTCATAGGTGTTCAAGGTGTTCAGGGTTCCAGTGAGTTCTCAGGAAGAATATTGCAGCCCCATTATATTTTGATTGTGACCAGAGGTAACATTACTTGGGCATTTCTTATGGTTGACCATTTTTATTTTTAGGATTTTGCTACTCTTTTGTCACTCAAGACAAAAGTTTTTATGTATTTAAAATATCTAGCAATGTATTCTCTAAGTACTAAGACATAAATTACTAACAGATACCCTTGATTTATGTTAATGGGCCCACAAGTTTTATTAGTAGATAAAAGACATCAGCACTAGGGACAAAGGACCTGATTGTCTCTGCCTTCCCAAACAGGTAATTAATCTGTTCCCAAGGATACAAGCTTGTAAGGTGTGGAGTTCTTTTTGCCAGCCATGAAGTAGATTCAAGGAAACATCTTGGGATGTCTGCCTCCTAAAGCCATAGCCACAGTGGTTGGACATTTAAGCTCATTCTTGGTGTGAGGCCGTACCACAACCTGTGATAGAATGTGGATAGTGGTAAGTGTGACTTCTGCAGTTAGGCAGGCATGGGCTCACACCTTGGATCCAGTGCCTACTAGCAACTCTTTAACTTGAAGCAAGTAATTGGTGCCTTGTAGCCCGAACTTTCTCAGATGTAAGCATGAGACTGTTCTAGAGGGAGGGGAGATAGTTCAGCAGGCAAGAGCACGAGGGCCTGAGGAAATCTGAAACTGTTGGTTCCTCAGCACCCAAGTAAAGAAGCTGGACACAACCACCACATAACCTCAGTCTGGAGGGGATGGAGACAGGAGAATTGCTGGAGTTCGCTGATTAAAGATGGTCGAACAACTGTCTCAGGGAAATATGCAGATGAGTGGTAGAATAGGATACTCGACAGTTTCCTCTGTCCTCTGTGTGCCCACATCTGTGGCCTGTGTATCTGTACCCACATGTGCATACAACACACACACACACACACACACACACACACACACACACACACACGTCACTTCCCACACCAGACTATGCATGCTCCTCCCCCACACGAATGAGATGTAAAAATGTCTGGTAAAGATGGCCTGAGAGTGCAGAACACACTGCCATATGGCACAGACAAGCAAGTCAAGTAGTGCCCATCTGTGCAATAGTGGCCCCCAACCTAGGTGGGTAATCAACAGCTGGCTAATTGGCTATGAGATTTGCTCAGAGGCAGGGAACCCCTGACTGGTACAGGGACCCAAGGCAACCTTGAATGGGGACCAAGAACCCCATCTCCGTGGGGAAGTCCTCACTAACCATAGGTCCTCAGAAAAGCTACACCCGCCAAACACTCACCAACCTAGCAATAGTTGTCTCAATTGACCAATAATAATCTCACTCTCCGCTGGAGACTCTGTTTGTATTTTTCAGAAAGCAACAAGAACCGGGGACAACCGAACTCCACCAAAAGGACCTGATTTGACGGGAGACCATCCATGTAGAGCCCTAACACAACCTCTAAGGAAGTGGGATGATGAGCAAAAGATCTATTCCCACAGCAAGGCAGATAACCTACGGAAGGTCAATGGAGAGAGACACCAAGGGTGCCCAAAATTGTCCAAAACAAATTTAGAGACTCTTACAAACCTAATAACTATGCACAATTTGAATTCATCCACTATGACTCAGGGAAATTTGCAGAAGAGGGGGCAGGAAGAATGTAAGAGTCATGGGGGCGGAGAATAATGCATAAAAAGGAATGTCATCATGGATTCAATGGCTATATCTAATAACCTATGATACTGAGCATATTGTTGTGTTAATATATATAATTTTAAGCCAATAAAAACATTAAAAAGGTTATAAAATTGTCCTTGATTTTATAATGATAAATGAAAAACATTAAAATTCTCCACTCAAACAAGGAAAAAAAATGTCTGGTAAAGTACCTGGCATGTAATACCTATTGGATAAAAGTTTATTCAATGAAGGGATAGAGCAGTTACCCCTATGTTTAAAATAGGAGTGTGGTCATTTGTGGTAGAAAGCATAATAAATATCAATGAAATGAATTAAATGTACATTTAATTCTTTCTTCCCTCCAGGCTTGCAGACATTATTAATAAGGTCCAGCTAGAATTTATTGAATGAATAGTCAGTTCTTGAAATCTAAGAATTGAGACAGCTAGTTGTTCCATCTCCAGAGACCTCTGGATCACATGGGGTCAGCTCTGGCCAGGAAGGCAGTCCTACCAGCACAGCTGCTGGGAATACTCCATTGTATCAGAGGCCCTTCACAGGCCAAAAGGAATTTTGGGGAGCTAGTACATTTTAAAAGGATTTTTCATTTGCATATTTTATTTGGAAATGTTTATGCAGTATAAACAAGGTAAATTTCAGAGGCAATGAATGTCATTTAGATATCATCAGTTTATTACAAAAGACATGGCAAATAGTTACATGGTAGGCTTGGGATTTAGCTCATCGATAGAATATTTACCTAGGATATGTGAGGCCCTGGGTTCAATCCCAGCACCTTCTCACCTTAAAAAAATGTTCACATGATGAAAGATTGCAGAACTTCAGGGAAAAATTTTAAGGCTTTGTTGTGATATAACTGGCATACGATAGAGCCCTCCTACCTCTACCTAAAGGGCAAGTAGCCATCAAGGAAGCCATCACTGTGGTGAAGACCGTGAATCTCTCATCTCTGAAGGCTACCCTGTGCCCTTTGTATTCCTTCCTTCTCAATGCTCCATGCCACTCCCCCGTCCTATGCTCCACTGATCTGCTTATGCCACTAGGAATTAACTTTCATTTTCTAGAACTTTACATAAATGAGATTGTCCAATGCACACTTTTTTGTATGGAATTAAAAAGAGCAAGATAGTGTGTTTTTAAATATTACTTATCTGCATGTTTGTGGGTTGGTGCGTCAGGGCTTCTTGCTACTGCAAATGAACACCAGACGGTTTTGATACTTTTTTGTATTCAGTTTATGTGGGAGGTCTTCCTAGCTCTGTCAGAATAATTATTTTGAGATTTATCCATGTTGTAGTATGTATTAGTTCTTTATTTCTTTTTAAGAATGAATAATATTTTATTATATATAATATATATATATATACTATTTATCTATTTACTTGTTGACAGATAATTGGGTTATTTTTCTTTACAGTGATTATCAATAAAACTTCTATGAGCATATATACAAAGTGATATTTTGGACGTGTTTTTATTTAACATCTTTGATGGTTTATATTGATTGTCAACTTGACAGAAAGGCCCACTTTGACTGTGGGTCATGGGCTGGGATCCTAGACTATATAAACAGGAGAGAACTGGCTGAGCACTGTCATTCATCACTCAGCTTCCTCACTGTGACCAGCTCTGCTTCAAGTTCCTGCCACCATGCCTTTCCAGGTGTAATGGACTGTACCTGGAATTATACATTAAAATAAGCCCTTCTTTCCTTAAACTTTTTTTTTTTTTTTTTTTTTTTTGTGTGTGTGTGTGTGTGTGTGTGTGTGTGTTGAGGTAGTCTGTGACTGTAGCCTAGGCTGACCTCAGCCTCACAGAATCTTCCTGCCTAATCTTCCCATGTGCTGGGATTAAAGGCATATGCCCCCACACCCTTAAACTGATTTTTGTCACTTTGGCTTGACAACAAGAAGCAAGCTAATACATATTTTGTAGGTATTTTAAAAATCTATTTTTTTTCAAGGAGAGAGAATGAATGAATGAATCTGGGCACACCAAGGCCTCTAGCTGCTGTGAACGAACTCCAGATGCATTCATGCACCACTTTGTGCATCTGGCTTTACATGGGCACTGGGGAATCAAACCCGGTTGATAGGCTTTGCAGGCAGGCACCTTAACCACTGAACCATCGCTCTAGCCCCTGTAGGTATATTTTAACTTTTTTTT
>PVHP010051649.1:0-11349 GCA_004024765.1 Zapus hudsonius | reverse complement strand
TCCAGAGGAAGTCTACAAAGTCTCAGACTAGAATGGAATCCCTTCCTTGCCCATCTGGAAGGGGAAATAAGGGGATGAAGATTTAGGGAAATTTCTGAGAGAGAAGCTCATAAAAAGCACACATAGTATGCTCGTGAGGATTTTATGTTTTGAACCTAATTTGGATTGGCCTCCTGCTTAAGGCATTCCCCTCCCCCTTGCCTTACCCCTCATTCATAACCTCTCATTTCTTTCTACTAGTCTGCATAAAGAAAACCCTAACCCTAACCCTAACCCTAACCGGGCTGAGTACTAGGATATCCAGGATCCCCTGCCACAAGTACTAATACAGACAGCCCACAGAGGAGGATATCCAACTGATCAGGGATGGGGAGGGAGGGAATTGGGGAATTGGGGATAACAACTCATTATTTGCCCACTAAATAATGTAACTCATTATGGAAAATAATTTTATTTTAAAAAATAAAAATTAAAAAAAATAAATTAATTAAAAAAAAAGGACACATAGGAGACCAAGGCCAAACAATTCAGAAGAAATGCATGTGGGAAACGGAGCTTGATAGTGCAGGCCCTCCACGTTTACAATATCATAGGGGTCAAGAAAGACTAAGAAATACGGTAGTGAAGGACTTGGGGCTTAAAGAAATGTCACATGTGTAGCACAGCAAGAGAGAGCCACAGCAGCGATCATGAGAGTCCAGTGTCCAGGAGAATATAGCCAGTAGAGCTAAGAGCAGTATTGTACACATGGTAGACCCAGAGTTTAGAGGAAAATAATACTTGTGACAAAGAATCTGTAAACATAATACATGTAAGAAACAAGTAGAAAAATACCCAGGTAAGTAACAAGAACCTCCCCTCTCCAAGTCAGGAAGTGAAAAACCATAGGATGGACGGTAAAAATGGGAGAGATTAATTTGGAAGTGTTTACCAAAACATGGACCAGCTGATTCACATGCCAGGAGAAAAAGTAGCCAAGAGATCACTTATGCATGTGTCACACCCTTTCATTAATTAATTAATTAACTAATTAGAGCAGAACTTAACATCAGACTCAGGTGTGTATTAGAGAGACCTGATTGGTTCATAGACTCAAGGGGCTGTCTCAGGAGGAGGTAGCCCACCTGTGTACTAGATTAGTAAAAAATTAGGGGGTCTCTTCCATTGACTGACTGCCTATCACAAAGCTATCTTGCTCCCGTTTCTCCATCAATTGGCTTTTAAGATCACTCCACAGAAAGAAATTCACATCTGGTACTCTATATCTGATCAAGAATCCCATGGCTAGAAAGGTCCTAAGTCCTAGTTGGGAATCTACTGCTGTGGTTTTGCTTAATGAATATGATATACCATGGGAATTTACTATGGAAAAGAATTCTGGGAATAACTCTTATGGACCTTACAAATAACTTTTCTGAGAATATTTTCATGGAATGCCTTTTTGTTAAATTCCTAACTGAAATAATGTTCTGAGGTTAATTTACAACCATGTAATCAGCCTGTTTAGAACAATTTAACAAAGATTTTCCACGCCTTAGAGCACCTATGCCCTGCATACCACAGATGGATAATATTGCCAAGGGATGTTGGACCTGCTGAAATGACCATAATCTATGCTCTTTATTTAATCCTCACATTGATTTAGTTGTACTCCTGACCCAGAAAAATGTATGCCTTTTTGAGATATCTTAACTACTCCATTGAGAGCAAGAATATTAAAAGGAACAGATTGACCACAGTAATATTAAAGGTGTGTTTAGAGTAATAATATCTGTAAATGGTAAATGGTGTGTGTGTGTGTGTGTGTGTGTGTGTGTGTGTGTGTGTGTGTGTGTGTGTGTGTCTGTGTGCCTTTCCTTTGGACAAATGTTTATAGAATTTTTTGGAGTCAAAATTGCTTGTCTCTTGCACACATATTGCTGATTTCTCAGCTTAACTTTCAAGCTTTACAGTTTCTGCTACTCCATAGAAACACCAAGTGAGCATCAGCCACAGGAGTACCAGGTGCAGCAGGCTCAGGTTTGGTTTAAGCAGCCCGAGAGTCAAAATCTTTATCTCAGGGCACCGCCACGACTGGACATTGTGCAGGCCAAATCACCTTCTAAACATGCATGCTGATGACTATTGATTATTGGTTTTGTTTGCAACAGTCAGAGAAGCATCTTTCTATAGTGGACAGCAACTATGTCAAGGAATTATAATTAACCAAAGAACTGAAGATAATTTGTCTTCTACAATTCATAACCTCCTATTGCATGGTCTGGTCCAACAATCCCACTGAGGAGGTCCCCCAGTGGGTTGGGGATAGGGCAGAGGGAAATGGGGGTGCCACCACAAGACTTGCTCATACAAAATATCTAATTATCAATAATAAATAAGTGTATATAGAAAGAAACAGGATGTCAGGACTGGATAGATGGTTTAGTGGTTAAGGTCCCTGTGTTCCCGAGTTTGATTCCCCCATATCCACGTAAAGCTAGAGGCCAAACTGGCTCATGCCTTTGGAACTCTCTGTGATGACTTGAGGCTCTGGTGTGCTCATTCACTCTCTCATTCCCTTCTCTCTGTCTCTCTCTACTTTCAAATATATAAGAATATTTTTAAAAACATGAAATTAATATCACCACCATCAAGGCACAGGGAACCAAAAGGGAAAAAATCAGAAAGAATATCAGAGCCATAGAAAAGGGAAGGATATTGTGAAAAACTGTTCTCTGAGTATGATGTGGCTTTTCCCCTTAAAATCTCAGTAGCTATGATTAATAGTCAGAAAATAACAGAAGGTGGAGTCCTTTGGCTTTCTGTCATGGATGAGGAAGGGGTCACAATGCCTAGACCCTCCCCTTGGATTATATATGCTATTAATTATTATCAGAGCGAGAAGCTTATAAAGCTACAACCCTTCTTGAGAATTTATAGCTCATAGCTGCTAAGGTGAGGGGCATTTAAGGTACTGTAGTGGTTTAATGTAAATGCCCTCCCTCCTAAACATGTGTTTGTTTTTATGCCTCCAGGTTGAGCCCTGTGGGAGATGGTATGCTACTGAGGGCAGATCTTAAGTCTATTCTACTGTGTGTTCAAAACCACTTGCTGCTTGCAGCTCTGTGTATTGTGGGTTTGTGATACTGGGCACCAGTTGCTCTCTCTGTGATGATGAAATTTATATTCAAAACGATAAGCCAGAAAAATGCTTCTGTTTGGATGTTTTGTCACAACAACAAGAAAGTAGCTGAAAGGTAGCATCCTCCTTGAGGTCATAAAGTCAGTTAATGGTTACTGGAAATGAAAGACATTTTCTTCAGTGGTATATTCTCTCATTAGTTGTTTGTGTTCCGATAAATCACACATTGCCCATGTTTTTGTAAGTAACCCTAATTAAACTCATTAGTAAAGCAAGCAAGACTTGAATGGAATCATTACTTTGGTGCCTCTTCTATGGCAAGTAGATTTTTCTTTGTCTATCACCAGGAAAACTTCACACAACAATGTAGTATTGCTACTTTTGACAGTTAAATCTATTTTGAATATATTCCGAGAGTGCAATACTGAGATGAAATAGCCAGTCAATATTGTCCTCTTGTTCAAGGTTTATCCATTATGAATGAAACTTTTGAGTCTCTGCCCAGTTTCAAATCATAATCGCAAACGGATATTTAACCAGGGAGCCCAACATTGTCTCACTAAGAGGTACCATAGAGAAAACTTAACTAAGCTTTAGAGCTTAGTTATTTAAGATATCAAATTAAGAGATCAACATATAGAGCTTTCTAATATAACAAAATGCAACAATGACAGTTTTAGCATGACAGCATTTTTCTGGCTTTAAATTTTAATGTATAAAGGACTATAAGTTTAACATCAAACCAGAATACCAAATCTTAGTACCAAGAAACATACATTCCTCGGTCAGAACACTAATTCTACTTTATTATAGCACTCTACTCATTTGTGTTTATACCCAAACTATTTATATTGTGCCGGAATCAGACTGCATTGTGGCTGTTAAGCATACAGAAATGCCTGGTGAATAATAAATGTACTTACAATTTCCCTGATGGTTATGCCAAAGCATCCAACCAATTTTGAAATCATTGGCATTTCTTTCTCTATTTGTTCTTTATTATTTTATTTCCTTATTTTTTTTTTGTGTGTGTGTGTTGCCTTTGGGCATGTCTTGCCACTGAAATTGAAAACAAATATGTCAGGCTTTATGTGAGTTTCAGAGAATTGCTCTTAGACCTCCTAGCAGGATTTACATACACCTTTAACTGCTGAGCTATCTCTAGCCCTTTAATATTTATTCTTCATTATCTTTTGACCTAGTTTTAAGTTTAGATAGTTTACTTTTTACCTTATTGCTTAAAATAATTTAAGCTTTCCTAATATAAATTATAATTCAAATTTGTTATTCATGTAGAATATAAATGAAATTATGATTCTTAATTTTTTTTTGTTTTTGATGCTTATGCCTACCTACCACTGATTCTTGGTTAGAGTTCTCTGTACCATGTGGAGAAGGAGACATTGCTGTACACTTTGCTTCTGTTGATGAGTTTATTTTAATTTCCATACCTCTTCTGTCATTCTTTCTGCCCTTCTCCATCTGCCATTCTCTGTAACCATAAGCCCAAGGAAACCTTTCTTCTTCCCTTAAGTGTTTCCACCAGGTATTTTATCACAGTGATAAGAATTGTAACTAACACAGTAGCAGAAGCTATTTGCAGCTAAGGGAAGGGACACATTACTTACATTTCTATTTGGAAAAAAGCAAGCTCGCTATTAGAGTTACTCTTTCTGAAAGACAAAAAAAGAGTGAGTCAGGTAAACAGAGGAAGTGACCATCTTTCTAGGAGCAGTAGGTACAAATTTATAGAAGAGGTAACATCACAACTTTTCAAAAACTCCAACCATAGTAGCTTTTTTATTCTTATCCATGACACATTATTATTTTTTTACATTCTCTGGTATGATTCTCATAGTAATCTGGACAAGTTGAGCCACATCAGGAGACTTTAAGGGATGAATATTTTTAATGTCAATTAATAAAATCATCAAAATAAAGTTGATTTCATTGTTCAGCCCTCCTTAATAAAAATATTTTTAAAAACTGCAAGTGATGAAACTCAATAAAATATTGCCAGAGCCTATAATTACTAAGAATACTTCTTTTAGAAAGGATAGCCACTCATCATACATAATATATTAATATTTACTAATTTATAGTATTAATATCATCAAAATCATAATTCAAAATTATAATTCAAATTTGTTATTCATGTAGAATATAAATGAAATTATGATTTTTTTTGTTTTTAATGCTTATACCTACCTACCTCTGATTCTTGGTTAGAGTTCTCTGTACCATGTGGAGGAGGAGGTTTTATTTACTTCTGTAAATAAAACCAGCATTTCAAACTGACCCCTCAGAAAGGGCTTATCACAAGCATAGATGATCTTTCAATTACACTGTTTATATTCCTTGTCAGATATATACAGATTATATACAGACATTTAAGGATATATATATACATATTTTTGATGTAGCAATGGACCACAATGTTAAATAGCACCTATTTCAATCATATCTATTATAAATTCAAAGATTACAATTTTCAGTCATTAGACCTTCCTTAGTGACTTAGATGGCCACACAATTATTATCTTTGATGGAGGTAAAGTTGATGTAGCCCTTAGCTTCTGGCTGCTGTAATTAAACATCTGACTAGAAACAGATTATGAAAGTAAAGAGTTTGTTTCCACTTACTGTTCTGATGGAAAGTTCCATCAGGAGGGAGAAAGTAAAGCTGGAGCAGGAATAGGCTCCCATTCTCCTATATCAGCAGGAAAGTAGTAGAGAGAGTGAGCTAGTTAGCACTGTCAAAGTGGACTGGATTATAGAATCCCAAAACCTGACTACAGTGACACACCTCCTCCAGGAAGTCTCCACCTCTCAAAGGCTCTGCTGGTAAGGAATCAATTATGAAGCTTAATCACACACACATGAGTGTTTTGGGGTCATTGTACATTCAAGCCACCACCCAAACCATTTGGCTCCAAATTTACATTGACAGAGAAGAGATTGCCAATACATCACTCAGTTACTCAAATCTCCTGCTATAAATGGACTCTTTGAACACAGATTTTCTGTCTATGGAGCACACAATTAGTGGCTTCTTTCCACACTGTGATTCTCACTGAATTTTGGCTCTAGGCCCGGAAGTCTAGTGAAATTCATTAATTTAACATTTCACAACCATCTAATGACAAAACTGAAAATAACTTGAAAGTGCAGTTAGTCTAATTGTTGTATGATGTGGAATTTAGATGCATATTGGCTGCTTGCCTGCAAGACAGAATGCTGGGAAAAAGATCTCTCTTAGCCCATCATCAGGGATCAGATAAGTCATTACACTGTAATCTGAGTAACACTGTAAGGATTCATGAAAATGCTTTTTGGACAGATTACTGATGTTTCAAACCTGACACAGCCTTGAATTATATGTGAATTAAAGAACCCGTGCCTCAGTTTTTTTATCTTTTAAATGTATTGTGCTGAACATCGCCAACTCAGACATCATTAGAGAATTTGAGACTTACATTATATTCAAAGAATATTTCTTGACAAACCTTAATATTCATGAGGGTTATCTGCTACTTTTCAAGTCTCCCTCAAGCTTGTTGCTCAAAGCAACCTCCTCTACAATAACCTTCCATGTTCTTTGTTTTAAATATTTTACCATACTAAAAGGACATTGATTTTTTTTTACTTTTATGAACATTTTACTTTTTAAGAAGTGTATTTTTCCAGTAGATTTTGCTTTCTTAGTTTAGTTGGATGTAATATTTATAGAACCAGGTTACTAATGATATATTCATATATATCAGAAGCATACTAGTCAAGTTATTATGGTATACAACATATAGAAAGAGTTGGGAGATAAATTAGTTGGCAAGGTATGTACTGTACAAGCATAAGATCAAAGTTCAGGTCCCAAGAAACTATGAGCAATTTGGGTATGGTGGTGCATGTCTATATACTAAGTCTAGGAATAGCAGAGACACAAGAACCCTTGCATCCTACATGCCAGCTAATCTAGCCCAATTGGTGAGCTACAGGTTCACGGAGAGACCTTGCCTCAAAAAATAAGGCGGATGAAGTTCCTGAGGATGACATGCAAAGTCATCCTCTGGCTTTCACATACATGTATATATATATATATATATATATATATGTATGTATACATAGTATTGCACATGCCCGCACCCACAAATGCACACACATTTACTCACACAAAATGAAAAAAAAATTAAATGTAACTTCAATATACATAATTTAGAAATTGTATTTAAGAGATTGTATTTGGTGTCCAATATAAAATGGTAATTGAGTTATTTATTATGCTGTTTTTTGTTTTAAAATTATGGAAATGAGATAAATTATAACTTCCACAAAACATAAATGTCATGAAAATTACATATGACTTTTCTGTTTTTGTAAACCATCAAGGCTAATAGTTTAAATTAAAATGTGTAAATTTTTTGTAATTAAAATAATTCTATAACAAGAATTGCTTCATATATCACTGTAGGTGATGGTTGAGGGAAGAAACTTGGTTTGACAAAATGTTTGTCTTCTATATCATGCAAAAAAAAGACTATACTTGGGCCAGGAGAACCTGGCTGAATACTAGGCTATCCACGGTCCCCTGCCCCAAGGACTGATCCAGATGGCCCACGAAGGAGGATATCCAGCTGGTTGGGGATGGGGAGGGGGACATTGGGGAATTGGGGATAACAACTCATTGTTGGCCCACTAAATAATGTAACTCATTATGGACAATATAAAAAGAAATTTTAAAAAGGTATACTATTCCTCTCTATTCCAATGTTACCACTCTTACCCTAAGCTGGGGTGAAATTTAAGTTCCATAAAATGTATGGAATACAGCTTAATCACTGATGAGTTAGACATACATCATTTCTTTTAGACTGTCCAGGCTTCAGTAAACATAAGTGACTATATTTCTCACTGGTATTTTAATTGCCTAAAAATACATGTGCAACTATTATTTGAAAACAAGAACATTTACCTTGCCTACTATGTATATTTTTAATACAATGACCTTGTTTCAAAACCAATTCAAAATTTTATTAAAGTAATTCTACTTAATTATGCTACTATGCCAATCATCTTAAAAGTCATATCTCAAATTTAGCAATCCTTAATTACTTTGCACAAACCAGCTGTTCAATTTTAGTTAACTTATATGCCTATTTGAGTCACAAATATATTTGACATATTAAAGTTTAATTTTACAGAAAAGACAGTGTGTACAAATAAGGAATACTTGATCATCTTGAAGAAAGATTTCTAGCATATAGTGGAAGTGAATCATAAAAATGTAAAAAATACATTAGTTTTCCATAATTTATAATTTATTTTTTTATAATTTGTTTTGTAGTTGGCATAAAGTGTTAGGTATCATTTGTTTTTTTCATATAAAATTCGTTTTAGTTGATTCTCCACCCACCAAGTAACCTTTATTCTCTCCACTCCCAGTTTCTGTTATGTATATAACAATGCATTTTTCTGAATATGTGTGGAAACTACATATATTATATATTCTAATATTATTTAATGTTATAATATTTTACTTTTATATGTGCTATGTTGTATACACTAGTGTATGAGCAATATTTGAAATATTGAGAAATATATTTTGAATACATCATTTGGAATATGTATTAAATTTTTGAATGAAACATTCTGATTTCAATAGTTCCATCCCACTTGATTTTATACTCTCCAAAGACAATTGTACTTGTTAGGTGGTATTTTCTATCTTGGGAGTTAAACTTCAATAAAAATCTATGTGAATATAATATGAAACTGATACGGGTTGCTGCTAATTAATAGTAAGCAAAGCGGGGAGAGAGAGAGTTTTGGAATCCTCCCTTCCCCCTCCTCCTACTCCGAGTTCTTGTCCTCTAATGCCAAAGAATTGTACACAGGGACAGAATTAAATTTTAATTATACATTTATTCTAATTTAGTAGATTAGGAAAAAGGGAGTTGGATGGGGAAATTGGATATGGGAAGCCATAGAGTTTTCCTGCCACCAGTGTGGGGAAAACACGTGTCAGAGAGTTCACAGAGCTTTTATTATTCAAATAAAGAGCCCAAGAAAAGATAATAGAAAGCTCCCTTTATGAGAAAGAGAGGTTCATGAGAGAAAAGGTCTGGAGCCTGCCCCCTCTACCCCAGCGGGGTAGGGGTACAGGCCTTACCTCACTGAGGCCTGGGTCAGCAGTCGTCCTACTCCATTGCCATGTGTGGGAAGAAGAGAGCCTACTTCCTCTAGGGAAGCTAGTTTTAAGTCCTCCCCAGGTGAGTTAGAGGGACAGCTGATTGGTTCATATCTGACCAATCAGTTTTAGCACCTAGGTTGTAGCTCTAACTAGACAACTCCCATTCAAGGGGAGGGGCTGGAAGGGGAGGAGTGGTCCCTACACACACCTGACTGTCACAAAACAATATAACTCTATTACAATTACAAAATATTTTAAACATTATTGAAAACTCATATAAAACAATTCTCTACTTCAAAATCTTCTATCTTAATCATCAAAGAGCCTGGATCTTATAATAACCAAACTGTATAATGGTTATTATTTAACTATCCACCAGTATTCTAGGTTGTAAGAATTGATTACTCACATTTACTTTGTGTGTTGTGTGATCTTTCCTTCCTCCTTATTGATTTGTATCAAAGTAGACAAATCAAATTCTGAGAACTGTTTCATTGAGGAAGTTCAGGTAACTCTTAACATCTAAGCTCATATATCAAAGCTCTCAAATGTCTAGATTCACTACATTTTATCCAATTTTTGAATTAAAAGAAAATATAGGGCTCAGGAGATGACTCAGTTGTTATAGTGCTTACCTGAGCAAGTATGAAGACCTAAGTTGGGATTCCTAGCACCCACATAAAAACTGGGCTGGTGTTTTCTAATTCAAATGCTGGGGTGGTAGAGATAGGAGAGTCCCTGGAGATTGAAACCTAGCTGCTTTGGCATCATCTATGAGCTCCAGGTTTGGTGAAAGACTCTGTATCATAAAATAAGGAGACAGAAAAAAACAAGTAAGACATCAAATATTTACCTCTGGACACACACACAGTGGCATATACACATTCAATTCAACTCATATACATACAAACAAGTATATTTCCAAGCATTCAATAAACCTATTACGTATTGGAACCTTTATGGTTCTTATAGCATAACCTCCCTAATTTTACAAATAAAGATGAATCACATTCTTGTGAATAAGCTCTTGGGAATCAACATCATGTAGTATATAAACATTAGAATTTATTTATAAAGAATAAGGCCAAATACTTCTCTTGTGAGAAAACTTGTTGTGTATTAACTTAAACTCCTCAAGGCTATATGAACTAAGCAATTTATTTTCCAGAAGAAAAAAAAAACATGCACAAAACTTGAATCTAATTCTAATAGAATGAATTATTCAAAAGACACGGATGGCCTTCCAAAAGCAGGCAACATTCTTTTGTTCTGTGCAAAATGATCAACCTCAAAATCTCAACCAAATTTGGGGTGTGTGTGTGTGCATCCTGTATTTCTGTATATATTTATAAAAAAGGGGTATCATCTGCAGAACGTTTGCAATATGGCTAATGCTCATCTGAGAGGCTTTTGCTCCTTTGACTCCTTATCAGGGCAGGCACCCTTTCTATATTATGTGGGATGGTTTAACTGTGTGTGATGTGTTTATGCCTTTAGTTATCATGACTGTAAAATTTTCTTCTTGTCTACTATAGATCTAGTCTATTAGTCCATCAAAATCAGATGTTTCAGTAACTGGCAGTGAGGAACAAGACCAAAGTATTGGTTCTTCTTTAAACCAGTCCTAGATTTTATCTTTGTCTGGATTTATATGTTGGTGGAAAGGATCATGCTTCATGATTTTAGCATAAGCTGCATTTTGTACTGCACTTAGGAAAAGAACTCTTGCTCTTTGTTCACAAGTTACTGTTCTCAACCCTCCCCACCCTATTTGAAAGAATGCTCAGGGGATAGATTTATAGCATGTGTGATATATGGGGTCAGAATTCAGACACACAAAAAGACAGGGGGAGATAGCAGCTAAGACAGAAGAGATGGCTATTAAAGATCTCTCTGCCCCTGTTCTCAATGTCACTAATTTACTAAAGATTCTGGTCTTTAGATTAGAGAGGAAATAATCAGGCCATGCAATACAAAAATGTTGTGCAAAGTGGTCCTAGTTTTTATCTGAAACTGTGCCAACTGTCCAGAGAATATTATA
>PVHP010051648.1:0-11386 GCA_004024765.1 Zapus hudsonius | reverse complement strand
GTGTCATAGAACATGTAGAAGATTGTCTGGATATCACCTGGTTCTGGCCCCCTTAGAGCTTCTGTAGGCCCTCTTGTTCAGAAGTATATATTATATACTTATTTTCATATAATATGCATTTCATCGAGGACTTGATGCATTGAAAGTAAAAGAATGTGGTTGGCTTAGAGTCACTGCTATATATTGTAAAAAGAAATATATATATGATCTATCCACCATCTGCCTATTAAGTCTATCTACTTATCTTTGTATCTATCAATCATCTATCATCTATCCACTGACTTAGCTGTCTATACCAATAAATTCCACATGCGTGGATTCAAATAATCACAACTAAAATAATTATATATATATATATACATATATATATATATATATATATATATATATATATATATATAGTTTTTCATTGTACTAAGTATGTGTGTTTTTTTTCTTGTTAATACCTAACGATAGCAGTTTTGTATTTACAGGGTTTTTTTGGTATGATCAATACTTGGAGATGGCTTATAGCATCTAGGTGGTCATATATAGGAACATGCAATTGCTATACCTTTTCATCAAAGAGTTGAAGATGTGTGGATTTCACTCTCTCTGGGGACCCAGAGGCCCGTTCTCTGCTGACACCCAGCGACAGCTAGCATCTACATGGTTCGACCTCATATTTGTTTCCAATTCTTCCACATGAGACTTCAGGGCCTGCCTGAGGACAACCTATACGCACTATTGATAGTATAATGACAGCAGCAAGGGGCTCCAGTACCTTGGCTCTCTGGTTTTCTTTTAGGTAGACCTCTGCAGTGTGAGCTGAGCTGGTTCCTGGCACTTGAGGTCTGTCTCTAGGTCCTAATTCTCACCCTACTGTGCTGTTGCTGAGTGATGGCCTATCTTCCCTTAATGTTTCACAAATGTTTGATCTTGACATAATCTGGGATTTATAAAATTGCTAGAATCACTCAAATAACCTTACTTTCTATGCCTCTTGAAAGGGAAGATGCAACAGTGTCTCATAATCCCAGAATAGTTAAGAAGAAAACAAAGAGCTGGGCATGAGGCACCTCCGTGACACCCGAGAACCCCAGGGACTGACGCAGAAGGACTGTGAGTTAGAGAGCAGTCTGGGTAGCAAACAGACTTCTAGGCTACTCTTGGCTACATAGAACAACTTTCTAAAAATAGCAAAAAAAAAAAAGAGATGCTTTCTTAAATAAGAACAATACCAATACAAGCATTCTGAAAATTCATATATATGAGTATATACATATACATACCCATGTAATATACATATACATATATGATTACCAGCAATCTTAGATTCTATTCAAGTTATCTAATCACTTCAATATGATGGTTCCTTTATAGAAGATCCATGCTGGGTTCTCATATAGATTTAGTTGTCATGTCTCTTTCCAGTTTCAGAACCGTCTTCTGAACTTTGACAACCGTGGCATCTTTGAAGACGACAGGAGCGTTTCTTGGTGAAGTTCCTCCCATGAACTTGCCTTTTCATTCCCTGTCATTAACTCAGGCAGGAATGCCATGAAGTGACGGCACCTCGCTTCCATCTCACCAGGTGTCACACCTGATTTATTCTGTCATTGGCGACATAAAATTTGATCACAGCCGGCCGGGTGTGGTAGCGCACACCTTTAATCCCAGCACTCGGGAGGCAGAGGCAGGAGGATCACCATAAGTTCAAGGCCAGCCTGAGACTACATAGTGAATTCCAAGTCAGCCTGGGCTAGCGTGAGACCCTACCTTGAAAAACAGAACAAAAAAAATTAATAAATAAAATAAAATAGAATAAAAAATAAAATAAAATTTGCTTCTTTTTCTCTTAATAATTAATGTTGCCTGGGCCCTTGGAGGCTATACAAATATTTCATTTCTCACCAAAACCTTATATTGTTTTATTGACATAGGTAAAGATTCTTATTTTTATTAATAGGTTGCAGCCCAATTTCTCAGTGCTTATTTTGATGTTAAAAAAATTCTCATGTTTGCTCAGTGGATTTCCTTAAGGTACCTTTTGTGTTGGTCTTTGCATAAATTCCCTTTTATTGATTTAATAAAATATACTAGGTTCACCATGTAATTCCTTTGCCTCAACTCTGGATTGAGTCATTTCTCCAAGGTTTCTGCTTCCCTGCCCTAAAGTGGTTAATGTTTCTCAGAAACCGAGGGGCAAAAGTCAGAAGTGCTCACTAATATTGGAGACGGGTGACCCAGCCTTTCAGGAGAGAAAATAGGGGCACACATGCACAGAATTCACACACACACGTGTGTGTGCATGAACACACACACACACACACACACATACACTCCAAATACACAATCTATCTAATTATGCTCTTACCTCTATAAAGTAACTGCTCACACAAATATCTATCCCACACCAAGCAGCACAGAGTCTGTTCCATTTGCTCCTTTCTCTCTGGAATCTTTTGCTCTGACATTTGGGAACTAGACTCTCATTATCGTTAGAGGACATTATGATTATTTCATCAGTGACTCTTATGTATACCTCCCATTGCCAACACTTCCCTCTCCCTCATGCTGGGCTCCGGCATGCAGTGCAGGATGTGGCTGTCACTGGCCTGTTCCTCGCAAAGAGACCGATTACCCTGGCCAGGCTTCAACAGCTCTCATGAGAATGTCACCACCACCGTGGGCAGGGGAGAGATGTTGCCTTTAATATCCTTATAACTTACTTTATGGTCTCTGAAGCAGATCTGGGACAGATTGCCCACCAGAAGCCATGGTTTCTGGAGGGAATTTGGGGGCCATGAAAGGATGGTGTGATGGTTTTGTTGTCAACTTGACTTTTTTGTAATCTTGGGTGGGTCACTGAGCATGTTCACAGGAAGGCAGCCCTCTCAGCAGGGGGCAGGATGTAAGGAGGCTCAGAGGAGATAGAAACAGACATCCCTTCCTGGGAGGGCAGTGCAGGAAGGAAATTCCAGAGACTCAGGAAGCCATTAAGTCTGGGAAACCACCCTAAGGCTATATAAAGGGGGAGAAAATCTCTCTCTCTCTCTCTCTCTCTCTCTCTCTCTCTCTCTCTCTCTCTCTCTCTCTCTCTCTCTTCCCCTACCTGTTTTGTTGGTGTGTGTGTGGGATTAGTGATGGGTTTCTCTCTCTTTTGGCCCTCCCGCCTCTTTCTCTGTTTGGGAATTTCCCCTGGATCTGTAGCTTCAATAAATCCTTTCCTGCCATGATGGTGCCTGGTTTGGAGCTTCATCCCAGCAACTGACTATGATATACAGCAAAAGAATATCTACCATCCCACATGGTTTTTCAGATGCAATCCTTCTATTTCCTTTAAGAGATGTAAGATAATTTCTGCCTGGACTCCTTGAGTCTCACTGGACGTTGTGACAGGCGTAGCTGACAGAAGGTGTTAATCTATGACTTCTACAATGAACCTGTCTGCACACCACTCATTAATCTATTAACAGTTGTGAGGGATGATTAAACTCAAAAGCATAGAGTAAGCTACTTTAACGGATATTGGAAGGTCAATTAAATTGTATTGCTTTTCTTATATACAAGGTCCTTCTGTTATCTGTGTATTTTTTTCACCCGAGGACTTGTATTACAATATTAATTAGAGACTTAAAAAATGACTTCAGTTAACTATCGACATAAGGTTTAGTCCGTCTCATATACCTTTTAATCTCCATGTTGCTGTAACCCTAGAATCTACATGGCCCACCCACACTTTGGAGCTTTTATGACCTACCCTGTATGTATGATGTATGCTTGCAAGGTTAATATGTTGAAATTTTATTGCAAGATAGTACTTCAAGTTTTTCAAAATATCCATGCAAGGGAGATTAGAAAAAAATGTAGATTTCATTCAAAGCCAGAAGCATCTGAGAAGTTAATGGTTGCAGTCAGCTTTCTAGTTGCTGCGCAGAAAGAACCCAAACAAAAGTGGCTTGTGGAGGAATGGGTTTATTTGGCTTATGGACCTCGAGGGGAGACTCCATCCTGGCAGGGAAAATGATGGCATGAGCAGAGGGCTGGGCATCGCCTCTGCCACAGCACCGCAAACAGTGGCAGGAAGGTGTGCCAAACACTGGCAAGGGGAAGCTGGTTTATAACCCCCATAAGCCCACCCCCAACAACACAGCTTTAATGAGGTTCTAATTCCCAAATTTCCATCAGCTGAGGATCGATCTAGCAGAACACATTCATTTGTTTGTGGGGGACACCTGGATCAAACCATGACAGGAGATTAGAAAAAAATGTAGATTTCATTCAAAGCCAGAAGCATCTGAGAAGTTAATGGTTAGGAAGAAAAGAAAGATCAAGAATGGGACAGGAGGGCTGGAGAGATGGCTCAGCAGTTAAGGCATTTGCCTGCGAAACCTAAGGACCCAGGTTTGATTCCCCAGTTCCCATGTAAAGCGAGATACACAAAGCAGCACATGCATCTGGAGTTTGTTTGCAGTGGCTGGAGACCCTGGTGCACCCATTCTCTCTTTCTTTTCTTTCTTTCCCTCTATACTTGCCAATAAATAAATGAATAAATAATATAAAATATAGAAAAGAATGAGGGCAGGAGAGGAATCTCAAAAGAGAAGGACCTAAGATCCAAGATTTACAATGGATGCAGAGAGGGTTTTGTAAGGTTCACTATGTGTACATACATATATGCAAAAACAATCCTTATTGTTATACTGAAGGAATAAAATACTTTGCGTACAATGTGGTTATAATACAACCATATAAATGTATCAGTAAATTATACCAATAAAAATGTTTCTTTTCCCCTATGGATTTAACCATATTTGCAATCATAAACTAAACTTGGTTAAATAGTAGATTATAATTTATTTAATTTTTATATCTTTGGTTTCATTTTTCATGTAAAATTCTAATCAAAAAAATTTCCTCCACTTTTAAATGAAATTCTTATCTCAATTTAATGTTGATTCATTTCACTGCTTTTCCCCCTATATTATCCCCCCAATAAAGAAGGAAAATAATACTTGGCCATTCAGATTATTGAGAAATAATTTGCTTAATAATGGTTTTTATTGGCAACTTAATGGAACAGAGATTCTGAAAGAATTCAAGGCTTGCAAGCTAAATATGCTTTAACAAAATGAGTTTAAGGTATTGGTTTGCACACAGTATCAACACTGAGGCAATGGGAAACTTCCGTTTCTCTTGAGGAAGGGTATTCGAAGGACACTGGGTATTTGATTTACACTCCCCAAGGGAGTGTAAAGCAGCGCTCTTAATGGAAGGCCCTTTGCTGCCCCCCCCTTGCTTTCATCCTTCAGTTACTCTGTGATTTTCTGAGGAAAAACGTTTGTCTACTCCCACCCAGGAGTAAAACCCAGGGAGGGATCTACACACTCAAAGTTGTCCTATAGCTTGAAGAAATCTGAGTTCTAAAATGTTGCAGCATCCTTATACCTAACTCAAGCCCAACACTGATCTGAACACTTACCCCTCACCTGCCCACGTTTGCCTCTGTGGCTGTGATAGGTTCTTAGATATTTGTAGATTCCTGGCATATTTCCCTACTGTTGAAATGAGATGATTTACTTAATTGAGGAAAATCTTGCTTTATTAGACATGCAGTAAGGGCACTGGACTGTAGAGCCGCTGGGTCATTTTGATGTGATTTTTACCAACTCCAGGGAAGAATGTTTATCTTAGTGGAGAACACCCAAAAGTTATTCTGCAGGGGAAACTTTTATAGATAGATCTCTATGTGAGGTGAATGGGGCATTCCAAAAATTGAAAAGGAACCTTCTAGAATGAACCAGCTGGAGTGCTGTGAACTCATGCCTCTGAAATCCATCATGACCAGCAGAGTAAGAAGAAACAATCAATGTGAAAAATAAATAAATAAATAAATAAATAAATAAATAAATAAATAAATAAATAAATAAAAACACCCTCTGGCTTACCTCCTCAGATAAGTAACATGAACCAAAGACACTTTTGGTCTGGACTGGTCAATTGATTTGAGAACTCTAATGAAAAGCTGTAACAGGAACTTGTTTATGTGAACTTCCAAAAGCTCAAGGGATACAAGGCCCGAGGCGAGTAGTGTCCAAATGTAGAGTGACATAAGATTCTAGGTCAGTCTAGTTTCCTGATGATGTTCGAACTCTGGTTCCCTTGTTCTGTTTTGATTCTTGAGTGCCTTGAATTCTGTGGTCGCTTCCTGCTTGCTTTCAATATATACGTATGTAGGTATCAGTATAGATATAAATTGCTTCTAGCTGAACTGGAATTTCTGTTGCTTGAATCCAAGGGAACTGGGAGGTATATGGAAACTTCCGTCAGAGAAATGTGCCCATAAAGGTTAATCTAAAGCATGTATTGCATCCTTCAGTACCTGCATAGAAGCTACAGAGTTTGCATATTCTTTAACTTACCTGTCCTGCTTACAGCAAAGGTATTCCTTAAGTGAATGAATGGAGAGTAAGTATTCCTACATGACTCCACACAGCATTATTCATAATGAAATGGAAATAAGTTAATATCCAAGAGTAGACACGTATTAAAGAATGACATAGCTGTCTAATGATTAATCTATCTATTGACTGTCTACTGGAAATGTTTTCTGAAGGAGGTTATTAATACAGACAGTCAAGCACCCAACTCCAAGAAGTGTTAGGGTCTATGATAGATGTCCTTTGGAATCACACCATCTCTGTCTTACCCTTACGTATGAAATACTCTGGTTTAAGGAGCTAGTAAGCATTCAGTCAGATTTGTCATTATACTACGATTAAATGAAAATGAACATCTTATACATTATTTTTGGTATAATTCTAAACAAATGTTATAGATTTGGTGAATATATATATTTCATTTAGGAAGATTATACATATGTATTCTACATTGGAGGTGTGAAGTATTAGTTATTTTAATAATTCTTTCTGAGCATTTTCCATTTTTGCATAATGAACAAATACTGTTGCAAAAGGATAACTAATTATAATTTGAATGGTTCAAGTATATTAAAACATACATCAAAATTGGTTTTAGAAACAAACGTCTGTATTGCACCTCACACTTAGTATTCTCAGACACAACCTTCTTTGAAACTGTGGCTAGACTTCATGTTAACACTCAATTACTAATTTATCTTTTATTATACAGTTTTATGGATTATGTTCAGTGATGGATTCTCCATGAGGGTAAATTAACTGTGTGTCCAGGCCTGGATATTGTGAAAGTTAACCTCATTTAATATCTATGATTCTGCTGATGTAATATATGACTCTGACATCATAAACACCTAAAAAGTAAAGACAGGATTTTCTGAATTTTCCCCCAATCATAGACTTTGATGCTTCTAGACGATACGTGTCTCTAACTTCTACATGCACTGAGTTTTTCTTCTGCAAACTAATGTTTCTTAAGTCCATGTTAATATCCTCTGGGAATATGGTAATATTAGTTTCATTAAGTATAACAAAAATATCAGAGGTAACTATGCATAGAAACATCAATCTTCCAAGTGCTTGAACACCTTTATGGGAAGAGGCCAAATGAGGAGACTGTGGACACTCACGAAAAGACCACCAACAGAAAAGTCTCCTTATGGGTGAAGAGCTTGGCTCACTCACTGAATATACGAGTCTTCTTTTCAACAACATTTCCTCCTACACGGCTCACTAGAGTCTACGGTCCAACCAGGCTGACTGATCAGAATATGACGGTAATAAACCAGTGGTTCTGAGGGATGTCATTTAAGCATCATGCGTATTGGAGGTATTGGTCGCTGTAGCCGTTACCTCCTCATTGTTGGGACAAAACACCTGGTCTGAAGCAGCTTGTGGGAGGGAAGGGTTGGTTTCAGCTTAGCTTCCAGGGAAGTTTCATCATGGCAGGGAAGCATGGCAGAGCAGACCGCTGAGTATCACGTCTTCTCACAGCAGCAAAGGAGCTAGTGAGACAGCTCTGAACACCCAGCACGTTGGACTGATAAACCTCAACGTCCATCCCCCATGACACACCGCCTCTGAAAGGTCCACCTCCCAGAGGCAGAGGACAGGAGACAGGAGATAACCCGAAGGGAATCCAACAATTTTTAGTATGTTAATATTTTAAAGTTTCCAATAAAAATTATACTAGAGTCGATCAATAAATACAGGCTACATGTAAGGGGTGGGAATTTCACAGAGAATTATACTAGAAGAAGGGAATTATTGGGAATAAACTTAGATGCTGTTAAATCATGATTTACCACAGTTTTTCTGAAAATAAAGGATTATAGCACACAGTGACAAGACTTTTATAAGTCAAGAATTGGTATGGTCAAGGCACTGGGATTGAGTAACGGAATGCCAACTTCTTGTGGCTTAAACAGAACGAGGAATGAGTTGAATCACGGTTTTAGTTCCTTCTCTGTCTATGTTAACAAGTGCCTGAGAGACACTGTTTCTGGGAGGAAGGACATTTTCCATCATGGGCAGGGCTGGCCTATTGACAGACAGTTCCCTGGTGTGGCGATCACACGGCACCCAGCAGGAAAGAGAGCCTGGGCAGGGCGTGGAGCCAGTCCACAGCCCTAAAACTCCACCTTACTGCCACACTTGCATCAGCCAAGCCCTCCATCCAGAAGGTTCCACAACCTGCCCAAGCAAACACAGAAGCCTGTGGGACACTCCATATCCAATCCCCATGACCAAGTATCTCAAAAGTCTGTTTAATAGGCCCAGGCTGCATTTAATACATATCAGTAGGGTTCTCTCTCCCCCTTCGCCTTGATCTGCCGTTTTCTAGGTGGCTTTATCTCCACTTTGGGTGAAGATTAACTCTAGTAACCCTCCAAGCAAACTTAATCTAGAGCCGCCAGTTTCTCTTTGTAGAACCCAAGAACTGCCTTCACTGTCCTGCATGGTCCTTGCCGGGCAGGATGATAAGCTCTCTGAATTGTGAAGCTCACTTTAGTCCCAGCTCTGGTGTAGGGGTGTGTTTACTTCTATGTGAGTCATGTGAACCAAGTGTGACAGGAGGTTTAATTACAAAAATATTACAGAAAGAATGCATCCTGCCAAGGACAATCAAGCAGAAAAGACAAACAAAACTAAGAAAAACAACAATCACACTATTAGTAAGTGAATTGCTGAAGCCCAGAACCCAGCCTGACTGGCTCTCTATCTCCCTCTCTCTCTCCCACTTTTTCTCTATCTCTTTCTCTCTCTCTCCAAAATAAGATGGGAGCCAGCTATGAGTCAGAAAGGAGACACATAAACTAAAATTTCCATCTCTTTAGTCATGGATTTGTAGACTTGTGAACTGTGAGAGAAGAAATTTCTTTTATCTAAGCCTGTGGTATTTTGTTATGGCAGCCCAAGGAGGCTCACAGACACAATAAACCACATGTCCCTACATTTTATCAGCAACTTTTGGTACCATGAAGAAAAGTATTTAAATTTTGGGTTTAAAAGTTTTAATCTATAGGCCTTAATGATTTATAAGATGATTCATTCATTCCTGCTCTACATAAATTCCTGTCATGTTCCATGACAAATTACCACAAGCCAAGTGGTTTAAAACAATGGAACCTTATGCTCTCATGGATCAGGATGAGAACTCAAGGTCAGCATTCTCGTAGGGTTGGTTTATTCTGCAGGGTCTCCTAGCTCTGGCCATACTTGGTACCCCTAAGCATGCAGCCCCCCACCAAAGCCACTGCCTCCATAATCCCATGGCCTTTGCTGACTGCGTTTTCCCTTCTTATACAGATATTCGTTGTTAGGGCTCACCTCGATTCAGTGTGAGCTCATTTTAACTTGATTTTATGGGCCGAGACATTCTTAGGTACTGGCAGTGTAGCTGATTGGGGAACATGGCTTAACCCACTTTTGAAACAAAAAGCAGAAAAGGTGGAAAGCCATCTCTTCCATCACTCACAGTTTCACTGCATTGGTTTCTCTGGTCAAGAATGACTTATGGGGCTGGAGAGATGGCTCAGTGGTTAAGGCACTTGGCTCCAGTGCCTAAGGCCCCGGATTCAATTCCCCAGGACCCACATAAGCCAGACCCACAAGGTGGTGGCCCTGGTGTGCTCTCTCTCTCTCCCCCCTCTCTCTCTCTCTCTCTCTCTCTCTCTGCTTGAAAATGAATAAATAAAATTTTAAGAATGCTTTATGAAGGAAATGTTAAAAATCAATTTGCTTATGATCTTTGGGCTGATCTTCCATTTCATTCCTAGCCCATACCTGACCCTGGGGTTCTCACTGGACAAGCACCATCTACATAACCAGGGAGCGTGTACTTGCCCTCGTTCTAGTTTACTTACCCAAATGACCTTTTATTACCTTTGTCTCCTCTATAACTGGGAGCAGGTGAAACATGCTTAATATCACCCCAGTGAGCTGAAGAAATCTTCAGACACATAGCAGAGATGTGACAGAGGGCAGAGCTCCGAGGCGAGCGTTCTCTGCTTCTCCATTTAAAGTCATTCTGGCACTTTCCAAATACAAGCAACGACCAAGTTGTTTCAAGTGTTAGGTCATCCGCCTCCTATAACCCTCCCAGCCTCACATTCTGGGTAAGAGCTCTGAGGTTCACTTCCACGTGTCTGCTTACCTCAGCCTGAACACACATTCCTGCTTTGGGATTTCCTTTTCTTCAGCATAATGAATTAACAGGTCTGACTGACACTGCTTCTCTTGGCTGGGGAGAGTTGGGATAATTTCTCGATGTGTTTTGTTTTTGTTTGCTTGTTGGATTGTTGATTTAAACTGTTCAGAGCAGGCTTGGAAACTTTTGAGTGCTAATTGAGTAAGCACACATCACTTAAAGGAATGATCTGTCTCTTTCCTTCTGTCATTTCGCCACTTTCTTAAATACAACACTTTCGAAAGCATCATTAGAGCCCAGACTTATGCATTCGTGGTTCTTTGGATGGAGGTGGGGTGGCTATGTTCAAATCAATAAGGTGAGTGGGAAGGGGAACAGGAAATCGGGAAGACCCCAGGGGTCATGGGCCTTCCCACGCCACTAAGTGAATTCTATGGAGCCAATAGAGAAGCCCCCATCCCCAGGGCCAGGGGTAGAGACTGTGATTTTCACTTACCATTTAGGAATGCCCTTGTCTTTGCTGGTGTGAAAGTAGTTACATGGTGTGTGTGTGTGTGTGTGTGTGTGTGTGTGTGTGTGTGTGTGTGTGTGTACAGCTATGGGCTAGCATACATATTGGGTCTGCTATAACACCATGTAGCTACGGATAACCTGACCTGTGAAATAATCACTAGGATTTACAGCTGGCTTCTTCATCTTAAAAGATCATTTCTTCCAAAGGTGGCTTTGAAACTCCGAGTCAACATTTTTATTTCTAGTTAAGACGGATCAGCAGGGACAGGTCATCCTCTCCCACGAAATAACCCACAATGCAATG
>PVHP010051647.1:0-11373 GCA_004024765.1 Zapus hudsonius | reverse complement strand
CTGGTCCCTTGGCTTGGTTTTTGCTAGCTTCTGTTATGATGGCCTTTTGGTGAACTCTTGCCCTTGTTCTGGAATATTCTCCTCTAAGCAATCAGTTCCCATCTCCACTAGCATCTGCACCTCTTCCTTGGAGCCAGGGAACTGTTCCATCAATAGGCATTCCTGTTCCCAAAGGTGCCTTCCTGGGACAGGCTACAAGTTAAGGTCAGCCTGACCTCTGGGTCGTTAAGGATCCGATGGTAAATTTTACAAGAGAATTCTACTGGCCTGACTCTCGCCAGACCTGGATAATTGTCTCCTGCTTACACATCTCTCCATCTTGTTTCACGCATCCTCTGAAGGCTCGCTTGCCAGCTGTGCTAGCTGTTCACCCCACAGGTCTGGCATCTGCATGGGGAAGCAAGGCTGCTTTTCTCTGAGGCTCTGTAAAGTACTCTGAGACAAGGCAACATAAATTTAAAGGATTCAAACAGGTATTTGGGAAAGGAAGACATCTTTTTATGTGAAAATATTTTATCTCCCACTGCATTTAAAATAAATAAATAAATAAATAAATAAGCTACAGGAGTGACTGGAAGTCTATTGTATCTTATTTTAAAAAGGGGGTTTAATTTGGATGTGAGCTGTTTTTGTTAGGATCATAGAAATATGCCTTCTTTCCCATGTGGGGAGTCCCTGGCATGGGTCCACATTTGACACGAAAGCTTCATAAAGCCAAACGGTCCGGATGGATTCCGGCTGCAGCAGACACTGTTCATATTAGCACAGCAGGAGGTGGGGTGCAAACAAGAATCTCAGCTGCCCGCACAGGGCACAGATGAAACAGGCCAAAAGTCAAGGTCAAGAATGCCCTTGAGACTTATATAAGGAAAATATTGAAACACTCAAGAAAGAAATGGAGGAAGACGTGAGAAGATGGAAAGATATTACATGCTCATGGTTAGGGAGAATCAATATAGTAAAAATGGCAATCCTGCCAAAATGGATTTACAGATTCAATGCCATGCCGATAAAAATCCCAACCTCTTTCTTCACAGACATAGAAAACATAATCTCTAAATTTATTTGGCAGGGCAAAAGACCTCGGATAGCCAAAACTATTCTAAGTAAAAAATCCTACTCAGGAGGTATCACCATGCCTGACTTCAAAACATACTACAAAGCCATAGTAACTAAAACAGCATGGTACTGGCATAAAAACAGACAGACAAATCAATGGAACAGAATTGAAGACTCAGCTTTAAATGGAAGTAACTTCTGTTGCTTGGTCTTTGACAAGGGGGCTAACAATGTACACTGGGCCAAAGATAACATCTTCAACAAATGGTGCTGGACAAATTGGATAAACAGGTGTAAAAAAAAATGAAAATAGACCCAGTCCTTTCACCATGCACAAAAATCAACTCCAAATGGATCAGAGACTTCAATATAAATCCTGTAACCCTGAACACCCTGGAAGAAAAAATAGGAGGAACTCTACATGAAATAGGAATAGGGAAAAATTTCCTGAGCAAATCTCCAGCAGCCCAGGAAATGCAACAATCACTTAACCAATGGGACCTGATCAGGCTCAAAAGCTTCTGTACAGACAAACAAACCATACTCAGAGCCAATAAACCCCCATCAAACTGGGAGACGATCTTTACCAGCTATAACTCAGACAAAGGCCTAATCTCCAGATCTTACAGAGAACTCAAAAAAATACATAATAAAATCTCAAAAAGCCTCCTTACAAAATGGGGCACTGATCTCAACAGAGAATTCACAGAGGAGGAAACACAAATGGCCTTGACTCATCTAAGAAAGTGATCAGCATCCTTAAGCATCAGGGAAATGCAAATCAAAACCACAATGAGATACCACCTTACCCGGGTCAGAATGGCAATAATAAAGAAAACCAACAACAATCGTTGCTGGCGAGGATGCAGAGAAAAAGGAACCCTCATTCACTGCTGGTGGGATTGCAAACTTGTTCAACCGCTATGGAAAGCAGTGTGGAGACTCCTGAACACAATAGACATAGAACTACCAATAGACCCAGCTATCCCTCTACTAGGCATCTATCCACAAGATGTCACGTCTAGACGCAGAAACATTTGTACAACTATATTTATAGCAGCTCAATTCATAATAGCCAAGTATTGGAATCAATCCAAATGCCCATACATGGAAGAATGGAGCACGAAACTGTGGTATATTTACATGATGGAATTTTACTCAGCTGAAAGGAAGAATGGCATATAAATATTTAGGAAAAAATGGTCTGACTTCGAGCAGATCTTACTAAGCAAACACTCAAAAGAACAGAGAATTGAACACCGCATATTCTCCCTCATATGTGGTCCTTAACCAGGCTAAACATCAACTCTACGCAGACTAGTAGAAAGAAGTGAGAGGTTATGAATGAGGGGTAAGGGATGGGGGAGGAGAATGGCTTAAGCATGAGGATAAATCATATTAGGTTCAAAAACATAAAATCTTCACGAGCATACTGTAACCTATTGAGAAGTAGTGAGCGTCAACTGGCAAGAGGGGCCATGAGTAGTAGGGGAGAGAGTCTAAACCTGTGAATAATTAGATCAGCCTGACAACCCCTGGTTCCAACCACTGGTTCCTTCCCTCACTGAGCTGTTGACCAAAGCGACCCATGAGGTTCCAAAAACAAGACAGAATTCTGTCAAGCTCTTGAGTGACCTCCCCAGGCCTGAGGCAAAACCCTGTTGCCGAAGAAACCACACAATACCATCGATCAGCATCAAGGTCTGGAATGGTAACCAGCCCCCAGGTGGTAATTAATGTATTGCTGGAAGGCACTTCACAAGCTGCCAGGGGAAGCTGATCAACGACAGCTGGAGTAAACAGAGACCACTGACACGAAACACAATCTGTGGCCATGAGTAGGCTGACCACACCTCCTACTGGGAGAGAACAGCGAACCAAGAAAGGAGCACTTGTGTAATGGAGGAGCCTGGGCCTGGGGGAGACAATCAACAGCTTTTAAATTTGGCCAAATATTCCATTTAGGGAGGGGGAGCCCTTGACTGGAACTGGGGATTCAGGGCGATAGGCACCAGATCCCGTACTCTTGGGCTCACAAGAAAAGATGCACTATGGGAGCGATTGATGGGGAGGCTACTAAAAATAGAATCTTGGTAATCCAGAATTGTGTGTATTTGTTAACCTAGACTGATCTCACTCTCCGATGGAGAATGTGTTTGTATTTTCCAGGATGCAGCAAGAGAGCTGTGGCCCATCTAACCCTACCAACCGACCATAGGCCGATAGCTGAGATTCAGGCAAGAGAGGAGCCACCACAGGCATATCGTGGAGGACCCATATGGAATGCCACAGAGAATGATGGGACGAACAAGAGACCCACAGCCACAGCCATTCTATCAACACAGGATAAGCCAGAGTGACAGAAACAAACCACATTTTCGACACAAAGACCCCTAAGCTCACAACATTAAAGCAGCCTTAATACCCACCCACCACGACTCAGGGAACTGAGTGGAAGAGGGGGCAGAACAATTGTGAGAGCCGTGGTGGGGGAGAATATCAGAGGCATGGCACCCCTCAGTAACAACACACTTGACCCAGAAGGACCGGGCTTAGTACTAGGCTATCCATGGTATCCTTCCACAAGGATGGATCCAGACAACCCACAGAGGAAGATATCCAGCTGATTGGAGATGGGGAGGGGGTGGCAATGAGGAATTGGGGATAACAACTCATTGTTTGCCCACTAAATAATGTAACTCATTATGGACAATAAATATATATTTAAAAAAAAAGAATGCCCTTGTGTTGATCTGATTGTAAGCAGAGTAGGAGGCATAAGCAAGCAAGGACTGGTTAGGGTCCCCACTCCCAGTAGGCCTGCAGGTCCTGACCCTTCATTGTGACATTGCCCATAACATGCTGCATCGTCTCAAAGAGGGACAACGTTCCCAGGCTGGTTTTCGATTACCACAGTCGGAATTCCCCAAACCTCTCTTTGCACCCTTGTTCAGAGGTGTGATTTGTATGGAATGGGCCGAAACCTATTTCTTCCACCCAGAAAACTGTCACCACGCCTCAGAAGCCCATCATAGCTTACCACAGGGCCATGGGGAGCCCTGACTCCTCACAAACGCATTCTCCTCGCCCGTGGCCTGGGCTCAAACCTGTCTCAGAGAAGCTTTGTCTTGACTCGAGCTAATTCTTTGTAATAAAGCTTCCTGGGAAAGTCAGACTGCCAGAGTTTAAGTGGTGGGTTTTTATGAGCAGGATTATGATCCATTAAGGGACAAGGAGGAAAACACCAGCCTGTTTCATTTTCATCTCTTCTCTCAGCTGAACCACCAATTTCCAATTAAAGTTCCCCAAGAAAAATGCTGACATCTCTCCTCCAGGAACAACCTTCCTGGCTCTGTCCCAAAAGCCCACCGGAGTGTGCGGCCACATGTTCACAGCCCTGAGACCCTGTGGTTTTCTTTTCTCCAACAGGACAGATGACCTATAAGGAACGCAAGCTTTCAATTAAGATTCTTCTAATGAGAAAAGAGAGCAAACGACGTATGTGCCGGGAGTGCAATGTAGGGACCCAGTGCCCTTGGGTGGCAGAGAATCAGAGTCCTTCTCATTATGATCCTGCCTTTGGTCTTCATAAACCGGGACATTGACATGCAATCAATGAAACCTCCATCACCGAGAGATACATTCAGCTCCTACCCTGAACTTGTCCCACAGCTCTGAGAATGACGATGAACAGCTTGGGCCTTCCATTCTTCTGACACTTGAAAGTTGGACAGAGGACTCCTCCCCATGCTGGAGGACAAGGCATCATGGCTAAGAAGTGTGCAGGGAGAAAACGAAGTAACTATTAAATTAAACAGCTATTCGATGGGCTTGAATCCGTCCTACCCTTCAGGGGATAACAACGTGGTCATAATTCTGTGGACCTTCCCAATAATAAGTCATATACATACTTATACATACGTACCATATGTCACAGTAAAATAAATTTTAGCCTATCCAAAGAGATTACAAATTTCTGAAATAAAGTTTAAAATTAATAATCAAGTATTTCCAAGAAAAAGTGAAGAAACATATCAAAAAAAAAAACATCTAATGGTTGCAAACTAAAGGAATACTCGAGTAAACGTGAAAGAGCCCAACTTTTTCTAAAAAAAAATAAGCAAGTGTTCTTCAAGCATGCTTTCATCAAACTAGGCAAAGTCACAAAAATTCAAATTGGTAAAAGACAAAATGGAAGTTCTAGTTTATGTGGATCCCATTTCACGAGGCTTGTCAGACAACACAGCCTATGTCGACAGAAAGATAAACTGGGACTGGAGAGATGGCTCAGTGCTTCAAGCCCCATGGCCCCAGTTTGCTTCCCCAGTGGGACATGTGTTTGGGATTCATTTGCAGTAGCAGGAGGCCCTGGTATATATATCTTCTCTCTCTCTCTCTCTCTCTCTCTCTCTCTCTCTCTCTCTCTCTCTCTCTCCTTTCTCTCTCCTTTCTCTCTCCTTTCTCTCTCCTCCCTCTCCCTCTCTTTCTCCTCCTCTCCCTTGTTTAAATAAGTAAGTACATTTTTTTACAGATAAACTGCAAAGAGCTAAAGAAAGGTAAACAACCTTCTTTCTAGCCACTGTGCCCTAAGGATAACTAGATGAAACGCTAGAAGGTTTCTTAGGCAATTAGTCTGCCTGAAAGGTAGAAAAAAACACAAGTTTATTTTCTTGAAGTTTGGGAGCCTGGGAAGTCTGAGATCAAGGAAACAGCAGAGTCCCTCTCTGAGGCATCTTTATAAACAGCCCCCTTCTTACTGTGTCCTCTTACAGTGGAGAGGCATGCGGCTTTGATAGCTCTTCCAATAAGACCACTAATTCTCTCAATCAGGACCCCAGCCTCACGACCGTATCCAACCTGAACTTTATCTTGAAAGGCTTTATCTCAGCCGGATGTGGTGGCACACGCCTTTAATCCCTGCACTCGGGAGGCGGATCACCATGAGTTCAAGGCCAGCCTGAGACTACATAGTGAATTCCAGGTCAGCCTGGGCTAGAGCGAGACCCTACCTCAAAAAAAAAAAAGGCTTTACCTCCAGATTATGGAGAGTTACAATTTATGGAGTTGGGGTGGAGAGGTGTGCACAGTTCATTGAATAGGAGAGGGGAATGTTCAAAATACTTAACCATAGGGCCCAGGCACCAGCCAATCAGAACAGTAACCAGCCAAACAGTAACCATAACCTAGTCGAATTGATTTCTCTGAGCACAGTATCAGCTCTGCTATGGATTTAGGGGGAAAAAAAGCAAATGAAAGAAGTCTTTTTCTTGGTCTCCTCCCAGAAAAATCCTCACCCTGTGATTAAGATTGGGCTCTCTTACATAGTACATTTCCAAAAATGTAAAAATAAAACTGATTCCTTCCTGTTTGGAAGTAAACATGTTACTTGACCAACACAAACCTTATTTCAGTGCATCAATCTAAGAATAAATGTCGTCTGGAGAGGGGGATTGCATGAGGCTTCCACTTTATAGATTCTATCATTTTACTTGCATAAATGTTTTGTAATCAGAAAATACACACTGGCTTTCGAGCTGGGCTAGCCCCAGCTACGGCTCGAGTTTGCCTCTTAGAATTAAACTGTTGCATGAGGAGTTGGATCGATTCGAAACATAAAAATAGCTCTCCATGCACATATGCATAGTTTATTTCTTTGCTCAAGAGCTCGTGTTTTCTCATTTAAACATTGAAAATAATCTTAACAGAATTCAAAAAATTGGCTATCGGAAGGGCTCCAATTGGCCCTGTTAAGCAGGCTCTCTCTCTGCTGGAAAATAAAATTACCTTCTCTTTCTCGGTATTTCAAGATGAAAAGTCTTCTTTGCCCAAAAGCTGTTAAGTCCATAAGCAAGACAAGCCATATGGGTTTCCTGATTGAAGGCTGTCCTGTTTGCCATCCTTTCCCTGCCGGAAACTTAGCATCTCTCGAGTTTCCTCCCAGGCATTCAGACACTTCCAAGTTTTCCCAGAACGCAATGCTACTGAAAACTACCACATTTAACAAGGATATTCCACTCGGTCCTCAAAACACTCGGTACCATTCCGTGTCCTGGATTGGTCCTTATATCTGAAGCGTTCTCTTCCCATGGAATCTCTTCCTAACACTGCAAAGGTTTCCTTCAACCTTCCCACTCTGCCCTTCAAGTGCCTGTTTTAATACCTGTTACAGAATCCAGTGGGTTCATATACAGATAACCTAAATAACAGTGATTTTAAATCAAAATAAAAATAGGAAGTGAGTCCGTCAAAACCACTCCAGTAGCTCATTTTTACTGTTGAAAACTCATTTTTTTTCTTCCTTTGGCTCAATCAGTGGCAGCATGTTGGCGTCTTCCCCTCCTGCTAATGGTCTCGTCTTGCACATAGGAGGGTTCCAAATTTTGGACAATAACATAAGTTATAATGCATTAGGCAAACTCAATTCTTATAAAGTATGTTGTTTTGCCAGAATGAAATCAAATTAGAACTCAGTAACAAAAAGGGCTCTAAAACCCCTAGAAAGATTTTGAAACTGAACAACATACTTTTAAATAGCTCACAAGTCAAAAAAAAAATCAGAAAGAAATTTAGTAATAGGTTGAATTGAATGAAATGACACAACAATATATCAAAAGTAATGGGATGCTACTAGAGCAATACTTGGAAGGAAATTTATACCACTAGGTGCCTAGTTATATTAGGAATCAAGAAAGGTCTCAAATCAATTACCAAGATCTTCTTCTAATTCCTACCATAAGACACTAGGAAAAGAAAAATAAATTAAGGCCAAAGTGAGCAAGGGAAAATGAAGAATAAAGATCAGAACACTAGTCAAAGAAGGGGGATGAAGACAAGGAGAGAAAAATAAATGAAGCAGAGTTTGTTCTTTGAGAAGATTGATAAAATGAGTAAACAGTTAACTGGACTAAAGCGGTAACATCTCAACAATACAGCGAAGGAGAACAGTGAAATCACTTTAGATTCCACATATGTAAAAAGATAATCAAAGCATATTCTAAGCAATTTTAGGCCAATATGTTGAACACCTTATATTTCCTTAACAGACATTAACTACCAAAAATTAGAGCCTGGTGTGGTGTGGTCTCAGCACTCAAGAGGCTAAGGCAGGAGATTCACCATCAGTTGAAACCATCTGAGGCTACCAAAAATTATTCAAGAAGAAATAAGTAATTTGGGAGCATTTTTTTTCACCTAAAGGAAAATTTGTAGTTAAATCCTTCTCCCAATATTCAATCAACATTTAAGTAAAAAAAAATAATAATTTTATTCAGACTCTACCAGAAACTTGAAGATGAGAGAATTCTTTCAAATGATTCTTAAAAGCCTTGATTATTTTAATTCCAAAACCAAACTACAGTCAAATATCTCTCATGAGCATAGATATAAAAATTCTAAATAAACCTTTAATATATGAACTCTAACAAAATGTAATATATAAAGTTATATATATATATATATATATATATATATATATATATATACATATATATACATCAGGACCAAGTAGGTTCTATGCCAGCAATGAAAAAAATTGAACATTTGAAAATTAATAAAATTTACCATATTAACAAACTAAGGAAGAAAAATAAACGGTCAGCTAACTAGATGCTGGGAAAGTACTTGATAAAATCTAGCAACTATTTCTGATTTCTTTAAAAGAAAAACAACCCTCTGGAATGAATCTAGGAATGCAGGGGGAGATTCCTAAGACTGGGCTATCCATGGTCCCCTACCACAAAGACTGATACAGACGGCCCATGGAGGAGGATATCCAGCTGACTGGGAATGGGGAAGGGGGGCAATGGAGAATTGGGGATAACAACTCATGGTTGGCCCACTAAACAATGTAACTCATTATGGACAATAAAGAAAAAAGAAAGGGCTAGAAAATCCTACAGCTACCACCAGGCTTAGTGGTCAAAGCTGGGCGTTTCCAGAGTTCATGCACAGTATGGGAATGGCTTCTTCAGTCTTCTCTATCCAACACTGTGCTACACACAGGTTCTGAGCAAAACAGACAGACTAGAAAATTAAAGGAGAAGGGCCGGGCATGGTGGTGCATGCCTTTAATCCCAGCACTCAGGAGGCAGTGGTAGGAGGATCACCATGAGTTCAAGGCCAGCCTGAGACTACATAGTGAATTCCAGGTCAGCCTGGGCTAGAGTGAGACCCTACCTCCAAAAAACAAAAAAATAAAAATAAAAATAAAGGAGAAACATACAGATAGGAAAAGAAGAAGTCGATGTTTTTTGCTGTGGTTCACAGCATGAGCCTATTTTAAAACTTCAATGGAATCTACCAAAATACTACTAGAACTAATAAATGAGTTTAGCAAGGCTGCAGGGTAAAAGATCAACATATCGGATACTTAGACTGGCTTGATACTAGTATGTCTTTATACTAACTAGAAGTTGAAAAACCAGAAATAGAAATAAATATGGCCTATGTGTAAGACCCACACATTAAAAACTACAAAATACTGCTGAGAGAAATTTTCAAGACATAAGTAATTAAAAGGTTAATAACTTAGTATCATTATGATGACAGGTGTTCCCAAATAGTACATTGATCATAATCCCTCTTAAGATTCCAGCTGTGGCTTGGAAAGCCTGCCAACCCAAGTTCAACTCCATGGTACTCTTGTGAAGTTGTACACAAATTGGCACACGCATCTGTCATCCCAGCATTTTATGACAATGGGAGGCAGAGCAGGGAGAACTGGAGGCTCATAGGCCAGTTAGATTTACAGTGATTTTCTGTGACAAGAGACCATATATATCTTAAAGAGAATAGACACCTCAAGGTTGTCCTCTGACA
Source organism: Zapus hudsonius (assembly GCA_004024765.1). Lineage (NCBI taxonomy): Eukaryota > Metazoa > Chordata > Mammalia > Rodentia > Dipodidae > Zapus > Zapus hudsonius. The sequence goes on along the minus strand of PVHP010051647.1, from coordinate 1,497 downwards.
TGGACATTGTGGTATAGACACACCCTTACACACAAACACAAATAAATAAATGAATAAATAAATATTTAATTGATATTGTTATTATCCAAAATTAGTTACATTGTATGAGCAAATATTATGCTAGTATCTCCATTTCCCTCTCTGTCCCCAATCCACTGGGGATCCTCCTCATTGGGCATAACCCCCATGGAGTAGGGGGTTATGAATTGTACAAGAGGTAGCCAGTTGTCTCCCCCCACCCCCCATGCTTTGTGTATTGTTGCTGAGGTGGGTGATGTCTCTGGATATTCTCCCCACCATGGCTCTTACATTCTTTCCACCACCTCTTCCACTCAGTTCCCTGAGTCATGGTGGGTGAGTTTGAAGTCTGCTTTATTGTTGAGATCTTAAGTGTCTCTGGACTTCTGTTTTGGGTTGTGTTGGATATCGCTGGTGTCTGTCTCCATTGACCTTTCAAAGGTTCTATAACTTGCTGTGGTGATAGGTCTCTTGTTTATATTGACACTTTCTCATAGGTTTCATTTGGGGCCTACAAGATAGATCAGGGACCCCCCCCTTGCCCGGATGTTAGCATTGTCCCATGCCTTGTTGGTGGATTTGGGTTGACCATGGCTCTCTCGATGCCTTCTGAAAAATACAAACAGAATCTCCATGGAAGAGTGAGATCAGTGTAGGTTAAATGAGAGAAACATTGCTATTTTGACAAGATTCTATTGGGTGTAGCCTCTCTGAAGTTCTCTGGTAGTGGGAATTTCCCCTTGGGGCCCAGGTTTTTGGTCACCATAAGATTTTGCCCTGGATCCCAATTCCAGTTAAGTATTCCTTGTCTCTGAGTGGATCTCTTGGCCAAAGTGGAAGCCATTGATTGCCCCTAGGTTTTGGCGCCACTATTGCACAGGTGATCACTTCTTGACTCACGGATCTCTATCATAAAGCAGCGTGTTCAGCATTCTCAAGACATCAGTCTGAAATGTATATGTGGTCTCTGCTTTTTCCAAATATCTTTGACCAATTTCCCTTGGCAGCTCATGTAGCTCCTTCCAGCACTACACATGCTAGCATCTGGAAGCTGGTTACTATTCTGGATCTCACAGAGTCTCTCAGTGTTATTTGATGACTTTCGATGGTTTCTTCAGCAATAGGGTCTTACCTTTGACTTGGGACAGGTATTCAAGAGCTTTGACAGAATCCTGTCTTCTTTTGGGTACCTTGTGGGTCTCTTTGATCAACAGCTCACTATGGGAAGGAACCAATGACTGGGACAGAGAGTTGCAAGTCTGATCAATTTTTCATGGGGTTAGGCTTCCTCCCATTTTATTCATGGCCTCTCTTACCAGGTGATGGCCACAGCTTCCTCGAGAGCTTACTGTATGAAAGTAAGGATTTTATGGTTTCTATTATTATTGGTTTACCTTATTGTAAGTTCTCCCACCCTCCCATTTCCCCCCTCACATTTCTTCCATCCCCTTTTAGTCTCTTAGTTCATCTGTCAGATTT
>PVHP010051646.1:0-11392 GCA_004024765.1 Zapus hudsonius | reverse complement strand
AAGCAGTGGAGGTGAATGAGGAAGCAGTGGGGGTGGATGAAGAAGCAGTGGTGGTAGTTGAGGAAGCAGTGGATATGGATGAGGAAGCAGTGGGAAGAGAAAGCAGTGGGGGTGGTTGAGGAAGCAATGACAGTGATGGAAGGGGACTGGTGAACCCTCATGCTGTGATTTCTTCCACATAGAAATGTGCAAGCCCCCATCTCTCCCCTCCCCAACCACCTCCCATGCCTGCCGGATGCATGCCAGCAGCACAACCCTCCTGGCCTGAAGCAACTGATGGGATGGGAAAAATCATGGAGCCAAAGTGCCCAGCTGCCTCTACAGACACAGGACGTCTCCAGAAAATACACTGCAAATACTCCTGATGGAGTCATTCTTCTTGCAAAACTCATGCTTCTCAAGAGGTTTTGCAGGGACAAGTTGGAAGGAAATGAAAGGTTCAAATAAAGACATAAAATCAGAAGAATTGGTACTGATCTTAGAGATTATGTAGTCCAGTCCTCAATTTTGTTATATTGTGGTTCGAAAGCGTGTGGTATTTTGACTGTGGAATATCCCTGTGGTGGTTTGAATCCAAGGTCCCTCAAAGACTCATGTGTTCTGAATGCTTGGTCCCCAGCTGGTGACAGTTTGGGAGGTGGAGCCTTGCTGGAGGAGGTGTGTTGCTGGAGGTAGGCTCAGGGATGTCATAGCCAGCTGCCCCTTGCCAGAGCTCAGCTGATTCTTGCTGCTTCCTGCCAGCTGCTGTGACATCCAGCCACTGCTCTACCATCCTTTCCCTGCCAAGCTGAAATTCCCCCTGGAGACTGCAATCCAAAGTAAGCCCTTTCCTCCCACTATCTTCTTTTGGTGGGGTGCTTTGTTCCAGCAATGAGACTATAACTACAACAATGTGAAATGACCCCCATAGACTCGTGTGTTTGAACACTTGTTCCCCAGATGGGGGTGCTGTTTGGGAAAGTTGTGTGATTTCTAGGAGGAAAGCCTGTGCTGGATAAAGTGGCTCACTGAGGGAAGGCTTTCAGGTTTTATAGCTGGGTCTCACTTCCTGTTTGTCTCTCTGTTGTCTGGCTGTGGATGGAAATATAACCATACCGCCTTCTGTTATTTCTGATCCCAAACATTCCAGGGGTCTGTATTCTCCAGACACTGGGAACCAAGATAAACCCTTTCTTCCTTTTTTATTTTAGTTTCTTTATTTTTTTTTTTATTGTCCATAATGAGTTACAATTATTTAGTGGGCAAACAATGAGTTGTTATCCCCAATTCCCTGCTGCCCTCCCCTCCCCAATCCGCTGGATAACCTCCTTCATGGGTCATCTGGATCAGTCCTTGTGACAGGGGACCATGGACAGCCAGGTTCTCTTGGCCATGCCTCTGGATAATCTCCCCCACCATGGCTCTCACAATCTTTCCGCCCCCTCTTCCGCTCAGTTCCGAGTCGTGGTGGATGAGTATTAAGGCTGCTTTAAGGTTGTGAGCTTAGGGGTCTTTGTGTCGAAAATCGTTGGTTTCTGTCTCACTGGCTTATCCTGTGTTGAATGAATGGCTGTGGCTGTGGCTGTGGGTCCCTTGTTCATCCCGACACTTTACTTTCTTTTTAAAAATTATTATTTATTTATTTGTAATCAGAGAGAGAGAGAGAGAGAGAGAGAGAGAGAGAGAGAGAGAGAGAGAGAGAGAGTATGGGCACACCAGGGCCTCTAGCCACTGCAAATGAAACCCAGATGCATGTGCCACTCTGTGCATCTGGCTCACGTGGGTCATTGGGGATTGAACCTGGGTCCTTAGGCTCTGGGGACAAGCACCTTAACCACTGAGCCATCCAGTCTTAAACCCTTCCTTTTTAAGCTGCTTCCTGCCAGGTAGTAGGTCACAGCAACAAAGTAACTAATACAAAGAACATAAGGTATTTGGAAGTTGATGGATTTGTCATCTAAGATTACGAAGCTGTTTATCACCAGCATCTGTGACCCCATGTAGAGATGTCTTAAGATTGTAATAGAGAGTGGAGGGTGTGGTGGTCACAGAGGCCACACTGGTCACAGTTGGGCCCTTCATCTTAGCAAGAAGCTGCTTGATTACTGGTAAGTCTACTTCTCTCCTAGGTAGGCTGTCCACAGATGAGGGGCCTTCGCATTACTTGTGGTTGGCTCATAATCAATGCTGCTTTTGACCATGGTCAATACTCGGGAAATTCTTAGTGATTTAAACTGAATGCAAATGGTCAGTTGATCAGTTTGACATAAGAAATAGATTACGTAATTAGAGTTGTAGGCATATTAGCTTTCTATTGCTGGAAAGAAAGTCCATGGTCACTTGCCTTCTCATAGGTGGGGCTCAGTCTGCCTGGGTGCTCATACCTGTTACAATGGCTCTTTGGCTCATGTAGGTGAGGACAAATGTCCAGGGGACAGATGGGTCTGTGTCAGATGACTCTAAGAGGCCCACCCATGGGCCTGGGGCAAGGCAGAATGTCAAGGCAGAGAGCAGGAGAACTGCTCATGTCAAGGTGGCCAGAAGCAAAGAGAAGAGAGGCAGAGAGGGGGGTGAGCAGGGTGCCATATCCCCTTCAAGGACATTTCCAAGTGACTTCACTTCTTCCCATGAGACCCTTCCTCCTGAAGGGTTTCCCACCCACCAACACCACAGGTTGGCAACCAAGCCCTTCAGCCCTTGAGCCCGAGGAGGCCTGTGGTTCCCCCAGCGTTTCCACAGCCCAGCTCCCACCGGGACACATGTCAGCTCTCAGCACAGCACAGGAAGACGGTGACGTTAGAGACCACGTGATCAATCACCTATTTCCTCTGCTGTCTCTGGAGGTCCTGAAGGGCAGAGGCCTGAGCAGGCAGGAACTGGAAATGTTCCAAACAGTAGCTCCAGCATGACTCAAGAGATCAAAATGGCTCTCGTGAGACCATGATGGAGTGGTGTTGCCAGACAGCACCTACCAGATAAGAAAACAAGCATAAATCACTGCGAGGCCAAGGGCAGAAGCCTCTCCAGCCTCTCTCTGCTGTGGATAAACAGTACCACCATTTTCACTCCTCATCCTGTCTACAGGGATCTGACGATTCCCTCCCCTCACATCATACCCCTCCCTCCATGAATCAGGAGGGGAATTGTTCGAATAAGGAAACAAAGGTGAAATAAAGTTCAGACGAAAAGGGATTTGTCTGCTTAGCTGGAGTTTTGAGTGATCCATCCACAGCAAAGGCTTCTGGGAGGCACGAGCTAGTTAACCACAGACCAGTTTTCTCTTCTTAGAAAAGCCTCTGAAGAAGGCAAACTGACTATGCAAATCTATGCGACCAATTTGAATATAGTTGTTGGGAACTTTAAATCGGCTGCCTGGGAAGCTAGAGAGTGAAGTCAGATACTGTAACAACTCGTGTTGGCTTATGAGCTTTGTGCCTGAAATCGGTTTCTATGCCTCCTGATTTCTGCTTAGATGTCAACTGACGTTGGTTGAATTCACAGAGCCGACTTGCACCGCTGGGAATCAATAACTTTTTATTATTATTATTTATTATTTTTACAATGAGTTGATATCCCCAATTCCCCAATGCCCTCCCCTCCCCATCCCCAATCAGCTGGATATCCTCCTCCGTGGGCTGGAATCAATAATTTTGATCTCTTCCGTGTAGCAGCGGGAGTCTGTCTAGAATGGGCAATCTGGAGGAGAGATTTCACAAAGCAGATACAGTACATGTGTGTGGGGGGAGGGAGGGCACAGCCAGATTTGCTATTTTTAAATTAGAGCCTTGTGTTTATTTGTATTTAATTCACAACCCAGGATGGAGTTGCCTTCCTTTCTGAATTCTTCCAGAACTTTGCACTTATTCACCTGCACTTTCTTTCTTTCTTTCTTTTTTAATTATTAGCAGGGACCCAGAGAGATAGCTCAGTTGGTAAAGTGCTTGCCATGCAAGCCTGGGGAACTGAGGTTAACCCCCACCCCTGAGAATGTATGTAAAAAGTAAACAGTCAGGCATTGGTATGGTTGCATGCTTGTAATCTCAGCATTGAGAAAGAAGGCAGAGACGGAACACCCCTGGGACTCACTGTCTAGTTTGATTGGTGGACTTCAGGCAAATGAGAGACCTGGTCTTAAAATAAGATGGATGGTGGGCTGGGAAAATAGTTCAGGGGTTAAAGGCACTTGCTGTTCAATTCCCCAACACCTACTGAAAGCATCTGCCATCCCAAAGTGCCCATGGCAATGGGAGATGAAGCCAGGGGAATCCAGAAGATGGTGGACCAGCTAGACTAAGACACATGCAGCAGTAAAAACAAGGGAGACCCTGTCTCAAGCAAAGGAAAGAAGACAAACACCCTGAGGTTGTCCTCGGACCTCCACATGTTCTCATAGCACACATAGGCACATGTTCACACATGCACACACATGCTCACACACTAAAAAAAAAAAGGTAGATGGTGTACCAAGGTTGTTCTCTGGCCTTCACACACACGTTCATACACATGTACTTGCACACCAAATTCCATAGACACACATGCACACGAAAATTTTCCAAGCCTATGTTCATTGCATATAGTGTTGGGTTTCATCAAGGCAACTTCTTTCAAGTGTATAGTATACTTTGATCAAATGCAACTCCATCCTATTGGCATTGTGTGGTCTCACTTTTAAGGGGGCTGATCAACATTCACTTAATCAGAGTGCTTCAGGAGTAAGAAAAGAAATAGAAGACGTGGTCCCTGGAGAAGTGTAGTCACCGGGTCTCTACTGTGATCAAATACCCAACTCAAAACAACTCATGGAAAGAAGGATTCATTTTGACTCGTGGTTTGAGGATACAGGTCATCATGGCGTGAAGATGTGACAGCTTGTGACTTCATGGTGGCCTGATCCTTCCGTATCCATGGAACAGAAAGCAGATATGGAACAGGAAGTGGGATTGGGCTGTAACTTCAAGGTCCACGCCCCAGAGGTTTACTTCTTAAAGCTCCGCCCTATCTCCAAAAACAGGTTCAACAACCTCCCAAAACAACCCCATGAGCTGGGTCCATGTGTTTACACACATGAGCCTGTGGGGGGACCACTTACACCCAAATTCTAACAAATAATAAGAGAAGAAAGGGAAGGCATGTCCACTAAAGGAAATTATCATTTGTTGGAACATGGTAAACAAAATAAACCATATGTCAGCATCTCTGCATTCATCCAAACATAGCTACCATCAATCATCCATCATAAATCTATCCATCCCTGCATCTCTCTATCATCTATAATCGATCTATCCAGCCACCTATCTATTTATTATCTATCATCCATCATAAATCTATCCATCCATGCATCTCTCGATCATCAATCTACCTGTATCAATCTGTTCATCTGTCATCGACCATATATCTTCCCTGAGCATATCAGAGACACCTCTTATAACCACTATTTTTTTCTGCACCAAAATTGGCACATGCATTCTGGAAACAATAGAGCACCGGGCTGGCCGTCATTACTTGCTCAGGAAATACAGGGCATTTGTTTGCTGCGCTGACTGGGTTGAAAGATGAAGATTAAAGAAAGGGGGAGACGAGAGACTTGATAAAGATAAGCTGGAGGAAATCTGAAGTCTCCCAGCCGCTGATTTGTGAAGGAGTTTCTCATGTCGACCTAGAAATGAGAACTGACAGTAACAGGAAGTCTAAGTAAGTTTTGCAAAATGGAGTCCCTGTCATTCACATATCACAGGAGGATCACAAGTTCAAGGCCTGTCTTGGTTACAGAGTGAGGTCAAGGCCAACATTGGTAACTTAGTGACACCCTGTTTCAAAATACAAGTCCAATAAATTGGATGTGCAGCTCAGTGGGAGAGCATTTTCCTAGTGTGTGAGACTCTGGATACAATGTGTGATACTGCCAGAGAGAGAGAGAGAGAGAGAGAGAGAGAGAGAGAGAGAGAGAGAGAGAGAGAGAGAACAAAACTGTAATTTAGAAGAGCCCCAAGTGTTTCCCATGGAGTACTCATAAATTCCCAGGATATGCGGTGGTTGAGGAGCTAGAATACAGCTTCTGGAGGCCGAGGGGCTGAGGGAGAACGATCCCACAGGAAGGGTCTGCCTAAAGCAGCCAACACAGGCTCTCAACATACACGGATGCACCCCAGTTCTTAAAGCCATGAGGGCCAGAGGGCTGGGGCGTCTCTAAAGAGCAAGGACGCATTTTCTGTAGTCAAAAGCCTGGGAGTGTGAACTATTGGAAAAACCAAATCCAGGAACAATCTCTGCTGCAAAGTTTAATTAATTCACGTGTGTGTGTGTGTGTGTGTGTGTGTGTGTGTGTGTGTGTGTGTGTGCATGTCCAGGGTGACATGCAGCCTGATTTGCAAATTTTTAACTTGAGTTGGTCATTTTCTCATTGTTGAGTTTGATGTCCTCTATCCTGTATGATTCTGCGGATGTTTTCCGTCAGTTTATATCCTTTCTTCTTTTCTTGCAAGTGTCTTTCTTTCGTAGGGCCAAGGTTTTGATTTTAGTAGAGTCTAATTTGTCAACCTTTTCTTCAAGAATCATGCCATTGATTCTGGAGCTGAAGGGTCATGATGGTGCGTTGAAGGTGGTCTAGGTTCCTCTTGTTTATTTCTAAGTTTTATATTTCACATTCCTGCCCATAAGCCATTTTCAGTTAACTAGTGTGGCAGTCTGAATTTATGTCCCCCAAAGACTCAATTGTTTTATTAAAATTGAGTTGAAGGCTTCAGTCCCTAACACATAGACTCCCGTCACTGGGGGCGGATCTGAATTCCAGCCCAAAGGTGTGCAGAGAGCTTTGAGCTCCAGTGGGTTTTCTGCTGTTTCCCATTCACTTGCTTGTGGTGCTGGCTGTCTGGTGGTCTCTCTCTCTGCTTGGATCTGTGAAAGGGGGGCAGCCTCGTCCTCCATTATGGAACTTCCCCTGGATCTGTAAGCTTGAAATAAATCCCTTCCTCCTCTAAGCTGTGCCTGGTTTGGATGAGACGCTGACTGCAACAGTTAGTGAAGGGCAGGCGAGCTGCATGTAGGAATTTTTGCATATGGATTTCTAGAAGGCTTGGAAGCTTTTGTGGAATACTGTGTTTTTAAATTCACATTCCTGGTGGCCGAAGCTGGTTCAGAGGAAGGTACTGATTTTACACAGCAACCTCGAATCTTTCTGTACTGTTGGTTGAAAAGAGCATCTTTTCTCCATGAAATTTCCTTCCCCCCTGTTGCAGTCAGCTTTCTAGTTGCTGTGCAGAAAGAACCCAAACAAAAGCAGCTTGTGGAGGAATGGGTTTATTTGGCTTACGGACTCGAGGGGAGACTCCATTCTGGCAGGGAAAACGATGGCATGAGCAGAGGGCTGGACATCACCTCTGCCACAGCACTGCAAACAGCGGCAGGAAGGTGTGCCAAACACTGGCAAGGGGGAGCTGGCTTATAACTCCATAAGCCCGCCCCCAACAACACAGCTTCATCGAGGTTGTAAAACCCAAACTGCCATCAGCTGAGGATCGATCTATCAGAACACATTCAATTGTCTGTGGGGGACACCTGTATCAAACCATGACACCCCCTTTGTCAATGACACTCACCTCTCCGTGTTGTTCCAGTGGTCTGTCTGTTCTCTCAACACCGCTCTTGGTGATTTCCTTAATTACATAAAGTCTTAATGTGCCATAACCTTGGTTCCCAGGCTGTTCTGATTCCTTTTACAACGTGTTGATTCTGCTGGACTTTTTACCCTTCTACATAGATGTTTATACTCAGTTTTTTTTTTACTTTTAATGAATACATACTAATTGTACATATTTTATTTTTAATGGACACATGCTAACTATACACATCTGTACAATGTGACATTTTAACGTAGATGTACAGTGTGTGATAATATGTAGGGTCCATTAGCACATTCATCACCTCAAATATTTATCATCTCTTTGTGTTGGAAACATTCAAATTTCTTCTACTAGTTATTTTGGAATATTTTATCAGTTATTGATAATCATAATTCCTGCCCTGTGCTACCAAATATCAGAAGTTATCTATGTGAAATCTATGCAAGACTGGTTACATTGAGGCTATCAACAAACTGGAAGCAAACGAATATCTTAACAATATTGAGTCTCCTATCCATGGACTTGGTCTATATTTCCATTTATTTAGCTTTGATTTCCTTCATCTAAATTTTGTAGTTTCCCTCATGTAGATGTTGTGCTTAGATTTAGATCTAATTTTTTAATTTTAAGGAGTGCTAGTGTGTACAGTGTTTTTAAATTTTTTTTTAAAACTTTTGTATTGAAACTTCCATAAGTGTAACAATATAGTATAATAATCATCCCCTCCCAACACCCTTTTCTTGCTCCCAAATCCCCCTCCACTGAATCCTTTCTTCTTGCCAACTAGTCTCTCTTCTGTTTTGATGTCATTTCCTTTTCCCTCCTATTTTGCAGGTCCTGTGTAGGTAGTGTCAGACACTAAAGCCACTTTGTGTCTAAAAGACAGTATTATAAACATTCCTTCCTTTCCTTTGGCTCGTACATTCTTTCCGTCACCTCTTCAGCAATGGCCCCTGAGCCGTGGAGGGTGTGACAGAGATGCCTCACTTAGTGCTGAACACTGCGGTGTCACTTACTCTCAGCACTTTGGTGAGTTCTGATTCAACCCAGTGGTCACCATCTTCTGGTAAAAGAGGCATTCTCTAACCAAAAGTGAGAGTAACATTAATATATGGACATAAACATAAGTACTTAGAGGGCGGCTTGGTGGGTAGAATATATCCATTTAGCCAGACAACAGCAGTAGTTTCCCTCCTAGGGCTTATGAACACCCCCCCCCCCAGACATAGGCTGTTCATTAGGTTTTTCAGTACCAGGCAGGAATTCCCTTCCATGGAGCCGACCTCAAGTCCAATCAGAGCAGTTGGTTCCCCCATAACCAACATGCCACCACTGTACCAGTTGGTACATTCTGCCCAGCTGGCCAGCCATAAAGCTTTCAGGGTCCACTGCTGGTTAAGACCATTGATGACTTTTCTTCCCCAACAGGCTGCATAGCTCTTCCCAGCATCCTGACAGCCAGCGAACAGGGAGGAGGTTTCCAGCTCAGCTCCAGCTTGCTTCTTCAGTGACCTGCAGCCCAAGCATGTGAAGTTTTCAGCAATAGTCTTACAACTTAGTTCTGGTGGACAACCAAGAGCTTTGGAAAAATATGTAATGTTTTAGGGGCATCCAGAGCCTCCATGGTCAACAACTTACTGGAGGGTATCCCACACCCGGCAATGAAAATGTTTTTTTAAAATATTTTATTTATTCATTTTTCAAGCAGAGAGAGAGAGAAAGAGAGAGAGAGAGAGAGCACGAGGGCTACCACCTTGTGGGTCCGGCTTATGTGGGTCTTGGGGAATTGAACCAGTGGCCTTAGGCACTGGAGGCAAGTGCCTTAACCTCTGAGCCATCTCTCCAGCCCTGAAAATGTTTTAATAATAATCTGTGCCTTCTGAAAACAACATTATCCATCTACACAGAACACCTCTACCCAAAATATCTTTTTAAAAAAATATTAGCTAGCAAAGAAGTAGGCTTCCGTATGGCTTATTCACAAATTTTAAATTCTGATGAACCTTCTTCCCATTCCCCAGTGGTCTCCTCTACTTGCACATCTACTGAAGTCCCCTAACCCTTCTGGTCTCCTCCCTCCCTAGCTTCCTGCTCTCTATTACTGACTGTTATTCCTACTCATATATCTCAACATTCGAATCTAGGTCCACATGTGGGAGAGAACATGCAGCATTTGACTTTCTGAGAGCACTGCGGTTTTGAAAATTTCGAATTCTAATTGCCTATGGCTGACCTAGAGGAAAGCAATTGATTTTGTCCATTAACCTTCACTCCTTCAACTTGGTTTACTTATTAATTACAGGTTTGGGTTAAGATTTTCCTGTATAAGTGATGTCTTTCACTTCTTCCTAACTGCATTGACTAGGACTTCCAGTGCTCTGTCGCATCATAGTATTGAGAACCCTACTTGCATTGCTCTTTACCTTAGCAGTAAATGTAGTCATTTCTCACCACTGAGTACGATGTTAGCCAGAGGCCTTTGCAAATCTCCCCTCCCCACCACACATTTTTGGGTCAAGTTGAGGATCTCCCCCTCGATTCTTAATTCAGAGAGAAGCATTATGTTTTTAAAAATATATTTTATTTTTTTAAAATATATATTTATTGTCCATAATGAGTTACATTATTTACTGGGCAAACAATGCGTTGTTATCCCGACTTCCCCAATTCCCCCCCTCCCCATCCCTGGTCAGTTGGATATCCTCCTCCGTGGGCTATCTGTATTAGTCCTTGTGGTAAGGGATCCTGGATATCCTAGTACTCAGCCCGGTCCTCTGGCCCAAGTGTGTTGTTACTGATGGGTGCCATGCCACTGGACAGTCTCCCCCACCACGGCTCTAAGCAATCTGTATGTTCTACTTTGAAATATATATATATATATATATATATATATATATATATATATATATATATATATATTATTGATTGATTTGGAGGAAGGAGAGAGAGTGTGTGTGCCAGGGCCTCTTGCCTATGCAGATGAACTCCAGATGCATGAGCCACTTTGTGCATCTTGTTTTATGTGGGTACTGGGGAATCATACCTGGGTAAGCATGCTTTGCAAGCAAGTGCCTTTAACCGCTGAGCCATCTCTCCAGCCAATAATGAATGTTAACAAAAAAAGTAGTGTGTAAGGTAGTGTGTGCAATTTGATTCTGATTTTGTACTAAAATGTATTTTGCCTTTTTAAAACAGATTAGAATAGGGCTGAAGAGATGGCTTAGTGATTAAGGCATTTGCCTGCAATGTAGAAGGACCAGAGTTCGATTCCCCAGTGCCCATGCACAAGAGGGCGCATGTGTCTGGAGTTCATTTGCAGTGGCTTGGAGGCCCTGGTGAACCCATATTCTCTGTCTGTCTGTCTGTCTGTCTGTCTGTCTGTCTGTCTGTCTGTCTGTCTCTCTCTCTCTCAAATAAATAAATAAATAAATAAAATATTTTAAAAAGATTAGAATAGAGTACACTAATATATTCTTGAATATATAATTTTTGGGGGGTGGCTAAGGGTACTTTCTTTTCCACCCATTCCTGCATTTTCTCAATGTGTCCTTAATAAAGACTAGTAGTATGAAAGGGCATTGGATGGTGTGGAGAGAGTGGCTTGGGAACCTGGCACAAAAGACGATTAGAAGTTAAATGGGAAGCTTGTCTCTGAAGAAAGAAGCCATTGAGAAGTAGTTGCCTCAGCACCGAGGAGGTTTGAGGACCGGGCCTGGCCCAGCCATCCACACCTCCAAGTGGGCACCACGGGAAGCCAGGTATTCCTATGCCATTCTGAGACTGGACCCAGGTCA